>OVBB01000612.1:0-15978 GCA_900406415.1 Isatis lusitanica
CGCTCGTGTTCCATTGCGTCTCCACTAAGTGATAAGAAGAGGGTCAGAGAGAGAAAGGAATGATAAATGATTGTCTGTTCCCAACTTCTCTAGCTCTGAAGGTGCGTAGAGAAACGTATATTATATACTAATATATTGGTTGCCATATTGGAATACGCTTACTTAGAACAACATCATGTGTGGATAGTATTAATGATGTCTACGTGGCTTTGAGTTTATGTGGCGCGAGAGAGAGATACATACGCTTACGAAAGAAGAATTTGGATGGATTAGTACGGGAAAATAAAGTATGAACACATTGTGTAAAAGACAAAATTCGTGAATAAGTTTTCATTGAAAGTTGGGGAAAAGGCCAAATTTGTGGAAATTTCTTGACTAGGGTGTGTTCATTGCAAATGTGGAGGTAACATCGGTTTCTACAAATTGATATTCATAAAGCATCCGCCTAACTTTGAGATCGGTACCAGTAGCTTGGATATGTAAAATCGCAGAGTAATACTAATATGATATACTTTCGATTAGACCAGTTATTTAAATTTCATAAGATTTTAGAGCAATTTAAACTACCGATAAGATTTTCCTGTAGTGATTATATGAGATGTTATAGTAAATTTTAAGCATATATAAAATAAAAATTTTATAAATTAATATTAAAAATTAAAAAATTATTTTATTTCAAGATCAATTAAAAAATATGACACGGTTCAATAAGATTATAAAATATTTAATTTTTAGAAAACAATTAGATAAATATATGATCTTACTAAAATCAAAAATTAATAATTATTATAATATATATATATATATAATTTATATAAATATAAAATATGTATTATTTTAAACAAAAAAAACCAATATTTAGTTTTCAATTTTGCTTTAGAATATTTTGATGTTATTTTGTTAAATTACAACTAAAAACACATGGAAAAATACTCTCAGATAATACACTTTGATATTTTTGTCACAAAAATAGCAAACATGACAATAACAAAAATAGTACACATGACAATAACAAAAATAGCATTCATAAAAGATTTAAAGACAATTATACTTTTAAACCAAACAAAATTAAATTAGAATAATCATNTTTTGTTAAATTACAACTAAAAACACATGGAAAAATACTCTCAGATAATACACTTTGATATTTTTGTCACAAAAATAGCAAACATGACAATAACAAAAATAGTACACATGACAATAACAAAAATAGCATTCATAAAAGATTTAAAGACAATTATACTTTTAAACCAAACAAAATTAAATTAGAATAATCATTTTTAAATGTATTATATTAATGATTTTGGGTTTACAAATTATTAATCTACGATTTAGATTTTAAGATTTAATGTTTAGAGCTATATGACTAAGAAAAACGCATGAGAATTAAATGTATAATAGTCTTTTGTTTTTATTAATGATATTATTTTGTATACTACTTTGTATTTTGTGACAAAAACATAAAATATGTTATTTTGAGAACTTTTCGAACATATATATGTTCTAGAATTTGTATACCAATATAATAATGAAATACCAAATAATCTAATAAAGATAGATAAAAGTGAATCCATAACTTTTAATCAATAGTATGTAAGACTACAAAAGCANGTTAATGATATTATTTTGTGTACTACTTTATATTTTGTAACAAAAACATAAAAATATGCTATTTTGAGAACTTTTCGAACATATATATCTTCTAGAATTTGTATACCAATATAATAATGAAATACCAAATAATCTAATAAAGATATATAAAAGTGAATCCATAACTTTTAATCAATAGTATGTAAGACTACAAAAGCAAATAGTCTTCTTATTTTAAAATAAGGTATATTAAAGTTATGAAACTAAAAAAATGAACTTTTAAGGTGAAGAACTCTATCAACTAATAATATTAATAAATATTATAGTCCCCATATTATTAATTTATAAAAAAAATTACTGTAAAGGAATTAATATAATTTGAATAAAAAGGTTATTTGAAAATCCATCTTTAATTAANAAATAGTCTTCTTATTTTAAAATAAGGTATATTAAAGTTATGAAACTAAAAAAATGAACTTTTAAGGTGAAGAACTCTATCAACTAATAATATTAATAAATATTATAGTCCCCATATTATTAATTTATAAAAAAAATTACTGTAAAGGAATTAATATAATTTGAATAAAAAGGTTATTTGAAAATCCATCTTTAATTAAAGGATAAGTATATAGAGGTGAATATTCTTCCTATTCTCATTCTTACGGTTCTATTCCGTAATTATTTCTAAGTTCCTAATACTGTATTGCAGAAGGTGTAAGATATATATCTAACATACCAGATTGCAACGAATTTAAACTGCACACCAGACTTTATAAAGTGCAAGAAATGTATCAGAGATGTACATCAGAATATGTAGATTACAAACTATTTTACAAAAAGTATAATATACATAATATACTGCAGAATGTGTTAATTACATAATTAACTGCATCAAGTGCAACCTAAATAGCAGGCTGTAAATTGTTTGAAGTATAAATTACATAGCAAATCACATTTAACATAACATATGTAAGAAAATCATAAAAGATGTAGGTTTTCTATATAACCATAGCTGGTAGCTTAATATTTTATATAAATTTGAGAAAAGAAATCCAAATATGATTTGATGTTTATTAAATTAGTTTATTTTCTATGTGGAAATAGTTGACACATTATTAATGAATTATATTAAACTTTTGTTGTGTTACGTTTATTACTTATTTTTCTCGTTTTACTATAATAACTGATACCACAACGATATTTTTTTACAACAATTTGTTTGTCAACGTAACTACGTTTAGGCTATTCAACTAATTTTCCTCAGTAAAATCTTATGCGANGGAGCAGAGGGAGTAATTGTCAACGTAACTACGTTTAGGCTATTCAACTAATTTTCCTCAGTAAAATCTTATGCGAGGCAAATCCATTTCTTAAGTTCGATTTAGTACAAACAAATGATTATACTACAAGACTCAAATACATTGTTGTCAACAAAAAAGTGTATTGATCGAAATAAATGAAACAGAGAAAGGAGTAAAAATTAATAATGTGAGCAGAACATTGAAGGTATTTTGACACTTAATGCAACCTCTGGCAGTTGGCAAGTGTAAACACTGACAGCTCGTCTTTGAATATAATTATCATATAAAATTATTTACTTAAAATATAGGAAATATACACTTTAAAATAAATAATTATCGTATATTAGATATACGTCAAAATCACATTGTTATGAACCATCACGTTGTTATGAACCATTCGGTTATGACTGCGAATGGTAACATACAAATGGCACTATATTGTTGTTGGTTCTGCACCACTAATCCGTTGTTATATTTCGAATGTATACATTATAACTTACATACGACGACGTATTCGTTTATACAAAATTTGTACAAGTAATCGTAAGATATTTTCCAAATGTCTTCATACTACAGTTTTTTTTTACAACAGTTTTAAATACACACATATTATATATATTATGAGACACAAATAAAAATATTATAAAAACTATATATTTTGAGTTAGAGACATAAATCTGTTGACTATATATATTCATTTGAATAAAAATTATGATTTAAAAATTCAATTATTTTTTATTAAAAATTATATATTATATTCTTTTGTTGAACAAAAAATGGTATCAAGATCCGATCACAGCTGTTAGCAGAAATAGCCATTGCATTGAATCAAACACTCTCGAAATGTCGATTTTACTGCACATTTTGATAATATTGAACTGTTATGGTAGTTTTTGACTGATTTTGAAGTGAGCAAGACATTTTTTTATCAACAAATGATCTTTGACAGATGCCAATTAAATTGGAGAGATGAATATTGGTAGCATTTTTTGAGTCTATTGGTCAGCACCTTTGAGATCCTCTTACAAATTATACATTACAGGACGAGATAGGACAATTAATAGCCTTTCGTTTGTTTTGCATCCTCTTTTTTCGGTATTAATGCCTATATTGTCGAGTTGATCCCTTAAATAAAGAAACCGTTTTCAAAAAGTGAATGCATGGCTACCACAAAAAAGAAAAAATTCAATGATTGGTCACATGTACGTAGTTCTAATAGAATTCACAAATATGTCCATCGGTTCTTTGGAACTTATTACTTGCCATTACAAAAAAGAACTTTTCTGATCTTATCTTTAATAACATCCTGCATTAGCATCATCCTATCATTCTGTAACTATTTCTCTGTTATGCTTCTGTAATATTTCATTTTGTGAACCAAAAACCCATTGAAATAATCAGCTGCCTCTTGTTTAATATCTTCCTGATTTGCTGCGATTAAACAATCATCCCTCTCCATTTCTCGAATTAAGTTTTTCACTTCTTTTACTTCTACAACATTATGGAAATCTTCAATTGTTACTATCTCTAACATTCAACCAATTCAACCAATGTAACTTTGTTTTTTGACAAAGAACCTTTTCTTCTATTTGAGAAAACAGACTCCATCTGTCATATTCTCTCTCCTTCTCCTGCATCCTAATTTGAGTTGATTATGTTAAAGTATTTGTTTGTTATTCATAAATTTTATCAAAAACTTCCTTTATTTTCCTACAAATATCTTTCATCTGTTCATTCTTTTTTTCGTATTTTAGGAGACTCGTACAAATGGTGTCGCTTAATTTTTTTTTTTAAAATAGAAAATAGCATATAAAAATGACATAAGTGAACAAGATGTGAAACGAGACAGAGATTTTGGAAAAACTTTACTATTTCGGATGATTTTACAATGACGCAAATACAGAGCTTCTAAAGGAACTTAGGAACTTTCTAGATGACTATACAAAATCTTATCTACATGATACAGCTGTGCATGATGAATCATCATGTAAGGCACAGGGTCGTGTGCTTTACCGTACTGCTAACGGCTTTGTTGACTGTTGCAGGCGCCTCCTTTCTTGTCTTCTTCTCTTGAGTCAATATGGGCTTGTCAAGTTCTGTTTGGGCCACATATGTCTTGTGGGCTTGAACCTCATCACTTACACTCCCCCTCAAACTTGGGGTAGAAGAAACGGAGACACCAAGTTTGTCCCTTAGAGTGATGAAGGGACGGCGAGCTAACGGCTTTGTGAAGACGTCTGCAACTTGCATTAGCGCTGGAATGTGTTGAGTCTCGATTAGTCCAAGCGCTACTTGTTCTTGAATGTAGTGGTAATCAGTGTCAAAGTGTTTTGACCTGCTATGGAGAGCTGGATTGGCGGATAAGTACACAGCCGATTGAGTATCACACATTACTTTCGTTGGTTGATATTGAGAGATCCCCACATCCCTCAACAGAGCAGCTATCCAGGTTATTTCTCTAGCAACATAGGTAAGTGCTCTATACTCTGCTTCTGTGGATGAGCTGGAGACTGTAGGTTGTCTCTTGGCAGACCATGATATCAGATTGTTGCCAAGTAGAACACAGAACCCTGTTGTGGACCTCCGAGTTTCTTTGCAGCCTGCCCAGTCACTATCACAGTAGGCTGACACAACAAGTTCCGATTGTTTCTTGATCGGTAGCCCCATGTTTAGTGTACCTTTTACGTATCGCAGAATCCTTTTGAGCAAGCCGAAATCAGAGACCGTTGGAATGTGCATTCTTTGACAAATAAAGTTAACCGCAAACTGAAGATCTGGTCTCGTGATCGTCAAGTATTGCAGTTTACCTGCAAGACTTCGGAAATAGGTGGGTTCCGAGACTGGTTACGAGTTGAGATTGTCCAGATGTTGCGGAAGAGGGGTTGGCATTGGGTTGCAAGTACTCATTCCAGCTTGATGTAGAATATCCGTTGCATAAGCATTCTGGTGCAAGAATAGACCCGTAGAGGTGGTCTCAATCTCAATTCCAAGAAAGTACTTGGGATGACCTAAGTCTTTCATGGAGAACCGATTGTTGAGAGCAGAGAGAATACTATCCAGCAGCGACTGATCACTTCCAGTGAGTAAAATGTCATCCACGTAAATGAGGAGAATAAGAGTTTTACCTTGACTGTGATAGACAAAGAGTGACGGATCCGATAGACTGCATCTGAACCCGAACTCGAGCAAAAAGTTGCTGAACGTGTCGAACCAGGCTCGAGGGGCTTGTTTTAAGCCATAGAGAGCTTTGGTTAGACGGCAGACATGCGTAGGCTTCTTTGGGTCCACGAATCCCGTAGGTTGATACATGAACACTGGCTCCTGAAGCTCTCCGTGCAAAAAAGCGTTCGAGACATCTAGCTGTTTCAGGGGCCATTCTTTGGCTGTTGCGACATCTAGCACCAATCGTATTGTCGCGGTTCGTACTACGGGCTGAATGTTTCGAGGTAATCCACTCCCTCTTCTTGATCGAATCCCTTAGCAACCAAACGTGTTTTCAGTTTGTCAATAGATCCATCTGGTCTCAGTTTTGTTCTGAATACCCATTTTGAGTGCAAGATATTCATGTCGTCTGTAGGTGGGACAAGACTCCAGGTATGAAGCATATGAATTCTTCCAATTTCTTCCATAACTGATTCTGTCCAGCCAGGATGCTTCATTGCGGAGATAATACTCTTTGGTTCTTCCGCGGAAAATCTGGATGCAATTAAAGCGTATCTTGTGTTTGGCTTGTGGATCCCTGATTTTGCTCTGGTTGTCATGGCATGAGTATTAACAACCTCTTGTACTTGTGCTTCATTCTCATTACCACCAACCGGAGTCCCCATATCTGACAGATCACTGTCCTCCTGATTGTTGTCGAGCTCTACTCCCCCTGTGTCTGGAATTACATTCTCCGGTGGACATGGAACAGCTTGAGAGAGATTTGGACGAGGGAAGAGCTGAGGAGGGGATACCTTGTTCACCGAGAGAGAAGGTGGATCCGCAGACTGCCAGGATTTCAGGAGAGATGTCTTGTATACAGGGACGAGAGATTTGTATTTTTCCTTGAAGGGAAGAACACTTTCATCAAACAGAACATTACGAGAGATGTATACCTTGCCGGTAGGAGGATATAGACATCGATATCCTTTGTATTGACTGTTGTAGCCAAGAAACACACACTGAAGGGATTTCGGATCAAACTTGTGTTCTGTCTGAGGTCGGATACACGGATAACATGCAGAGCCAAATACTCGCAGAGAAGCATAATCTGGTTTCTGATTGAATAGAACCTCAAATGGACTCGTGTTGTTTAACACAGATGATGGAAGCAGATTCACCACATAAGACGAAGTGTAGAAAGCTCCGACCCAATACTTGAGTGGAGCTTGACTGTGGTAGAGCATAGACAAGCCTAGCTCAACGAAATGTCTATGCTTTCGCTCCGCAACGCCGTTTTGTTGCGGAGTATAAGGATATGTGATGCGATGATGAATCCCATGATCTCTTAGATGTTTCTGAAACACTCCATTACATAACTCTCCCCCACCATCACTTTGGAAGACTTTGATCTTGGTTCCCAGTTGATTCTCAACAAGTTTTTGAAATGTGATGAATACAGAAGTAAACTCAGACTTGGAACGAAGTGGATACAGCCAAGAGTAACGAGAGTAGTCATCAACGAAAACCGCATAATATTTAAAACCTTGAGGAGATACAACCGGTGAGGGTCCCCATAGATCACAATGGATTCGATCTAGGGGATGTCGGGTTCGAGAATCAGAAAAAAAAAATTGCAAACTAGTAGACTTCCCCATCTGGCAAGGCTCACAAATGAGGGATGTTCTGCTCTTATTGATTTGAATCTCCTTGCGTGACTGTAACAGCTGCATAGTCTTGGTGTTTGAATGACCGAGTCGGTAATGCCATGTTGATTCATCCACTGCACACTGACGATTGAAGTAGAAGGCCACACACTCTTGACTATCCAGCACATAAAGACCTTTAGCTCGAGTTCCCTTGGTCACCACCCTCTGAGTGGGTAAGTCAATCACACAAACCTTGTTAGCATCAAAATACACTCCACAAGGATGATCATCACACAGCTTAGAAACAGAAAGCAAGGACTTTTGAATTTCAGGACAGACTAAAACCTCATTCAGTGGTAAGGTACCTTTCGCAGAAGATATTATGGTTGATCCAACATGTGTGATAGGTAGATACATACCATCACCAACCAAGACAGTGTCGTTGCCCTCATATGGAGTAGCGTTTTGAAGACCATTTGTGGAGGACGTTATGTGAGCGGAAGCAGCAGAATCAGGATACCATTCCTTTCCCGACTCCTCTGCTTGGTAGTTGTTATCGAACCTGTTGTAACACTTGATAGCCGTGTGTCCTGTACGGCCACAGATTTGACAAACAGGACGTGGTCCAGTTGACTGAGGGCCAGACTGGTGCTGAGAGAAACCACGACCACGAGTATTGTAGCCTCCTCTGCCGCGTTGTGGACCAGAACGACCTCGTCCACGTTGGCCGGCGTTGTACTGAGGAACCGTGTATTCAGAGCGTTCAGTGTTAAAGGCGAGATGCGGAGTGACTGTGACAGCAGCATCTTCATAGGACTGAAGTTTGGTGTCGAATCCCTGAACCTCCGAGACGACATCTTGAAATGTTGGTGGAGAGAGTTTGCTCAGGGAGCTCTGAATCACGGTTGCAATCGGATCATATTCTCGACCAAGTCCATTGAGAAAGCCAAAGATTTTCAGTGTTTCATCAATGGGTTTTCCAATGGAACTTAGTGAGTCGCAAATCGTCTTTAACTCTCGGGTATAGACTGCGAGTGTCTTGTCCTTCTTGGAGAGAAGTTGAAGACTTCGTCTGAGAGAGAACTCTCTCGCCACACTGTTCTTGTTGAAGTTTTCAGCAAGAGACATCCATATTTGGTGAGATGTGGTCAGGTTATGAACGTGACCAAGGACTTCTTCTGACAGAGTACCAAACAGCCAGGACCGAACTAGCTGATTTGTGCAGAACCACTCTTCAAACTGTGGATTCGGGACTTCCTCAGAGACTTCTCCATTGACGACGAGAGAGGTTCGAGGAGGAGCGACTACTGCTCCATTGACAAAGCCGATGAGCTTTTGACTGGAAAGGAGGGACTCGAACTGAGTCTTCCATAAGAGATAGTTGCTGTCTGTCAGCTTCAAGGTGACACAGCTAGACACATGAACTTTGGACGGGAACGGGTATGAGGATGCCATTGAAATACCTGTGAAGGCTACAGTGGCTCTGATACCATGAACAAGATGTGAAACGAGACAGAGATTTTGGAAAAACTTTACTATTTCGGATGATTTTACAATGACGCAAATACAGAGCTTATAAAGGAACTTAGGAACTTTCTAGATGACTATACAAAATCTTATCTACATGATACAGCTGTGCATGATGAATCATCATGTAAGGACTGCAGCACACGAAATTGGTTTTGGCACAGGGTCGTGTGCTTTACCGTACTGCTCACGGCTTTGTTGACTGTTGCAGGCGCCTCCTTTCTTGTCTTCTTCTCTTGAGCCAATATGGGCTTGTCAAGTTCTGTTTGGGCCACAGATGTCTTGTGGGCTTGAACCTCATCACTTACAATAAGTACTTAGAGACTGATTCCATCTCCAGGCTAATTTTTACTCACTTGTTGTGGGATTCGACCTAGTTATTTGTTCTGTAGAGTTAAAATATTAGCCAATTTAACAAAAAGAAAAGAAAGCTAGATGACGTCAATTATATTTTAGAATTTCAATTTCTTGTCGGTAGGGATGCGATGACCACCTTCGATTCTTGGATAGTCCATGATATCCATTAAAGATCGTATGAAAGGAACATGTAAGTCAGAGGCCCATAACTATATCTACGATTAGGTCAAGTTTTGCCGTAGAACACTATTCGGGTTTTCATACGACTTCCAAGGTCGCTTGGTAGCGGCAACTAAGCTCATTTTCGGATTTCGATGTTCGCATCATAACTTTGATGAACTATTATACTCAGACGTAAATCAAAATGCAGTGGTATGCTTCCATCAAATTTCCGTTTCGCAAATATAAAGGATACGAATTAAATTTTACAACAATACCAATCGACCACAAATGTATAACACAAAAAAAAAATTATAAACGTTAGGAAATTCTAACCTAGGAGGAAAATTTATAACACACAAAAAAAGTCTAGCTAGAAACCAAGCAAATCAATTTTAAGTTTTTTTCTAGCTAGAAAACTAAGAAAAGTCAAACTTAAATTTAGACAAGAAAGGTTAGAAGGCAATTAAGCAAGAAACTCAAAAGTCAATCAAACAATTTTTTTTTTTTTTAAAATGATTTAAAGGAAATATGGATCTCAAATTCCCGTTTAACCGATCAATTCCTGATGGCAGACAATTTAAGGTAACTTACAAAATACTAATCTATTTTCATGATATTAATTCATTTATTGATGATATTATTAGACTAAATTTCCATTTATAATTAAGAGAACATTAGTATTAATCTTGTGTTTAATAAATCATCAATACAAAACATAAACAACTTTTTAAGATTAACTAACAAAATGAGTTTACAAATAAACTAATCACGCAATTATACAAAATCAAACAAAACAAGACAACATGCACTACCAGAAGTAAGAACATAAACATCAACTTCGACAGATCACTAAAGCAAAAAAAAAAAAAAACAAGAATGAAATCAATATGAATCTACTGAGGAAAGATTCGTGAATCAACGGATTCTCTTGTAGATGGAGAGGATAGAGATGATGGAGAGAAGGAGGAGGATGATCGAAGCAACCAATGAGACGGCGATTGCTCCTCCAACATGGCGGCAAAACGTGTCGTAGACATGACAGATCTTTCCCCATCTCACGTGTTTGTTGCCCTTCAGACCAATGTACGCTACTCCGCCTCCTGCTCCTGTCGCTGACGCCACTATCCCTACCATCACCTGTCAAAACATTGTCGTTTTGTGTTAGTAAGAAACGTTATATTGAAAAATTAATAAAGATGCTTAGTTTGATGTTTACTCCATTGATTTTTCTTTTTCAACGTCTGAAATATTTCTTATCATTTTTTTCTGTAGAAAAGTAACCCGAGAATAGTCCAAGTCAAACTTTTTGTTTGGTTTTTAACCAATATTTTTGGCGTTGGTACTAAGTAATAGCAAATAACGATTTGATCTCTGCATGGTTTCTAGATTAATAATAACGAGAAAATAAATGAGGATTTACCGCATCCATAATGGCAAGATTTAGCAAGAGTATAGCAGAGCATGACGAAGGCTTCTTGAAAGCAGATACGGTCGCAAGTGTAGATAGAATGCTGTAAAAGCAAGCCACTGATAACGCTACCACAAAGTATCTGCATATTAACAAAAAGAGATTGTATTATTATAATTAAATATTATAAAAGAAGTATACAATACAAGTCTAATAATATCAAGATGAGTTTAGTATCATCATTGGACATTTAATATTCTGAGTCCTTTTCCATTAAAAACAATTCTGGGCCAACCTATTTTTGACTTCCAAAATCTTTGTTCCGAAATCTTAACTACTCCCACAAGCAAAAATATCTATAAAATACTCCATATAATGTAATATATCGGCCATTTGCATATAGTTTATTTGTTAAATATATGCTTCTAACCTTTACTTGATACTATATAGTTGTTACACATATGACGGATCCTCTCAATTTCTCAAAACTATATATTTTGTATATGTACACATATGCTTCGGCGGCGAGCTAATTAGTTCTTCTAGTGTTATCATTGTAATTTGTATTACACCATCCAAATTTGACGTGACTAGCTGGGATTAAAGTTATGGTTTATTAATTAACTATAAGAGATATGCTTAACAAAAAACAACTTCTTTTCCAATTAAAGTTTGGCTGGTCCTTGCTAAATTCCAAAGTTACTTTCTAGATAAATTCCAAATGAACTATACTTTGTACTTATTTGACTATGAGATACACAAATCACATATGAATTCCGCTACTTGCTTTTGGTAAGATAATCAATCAATTTCGACTAATATAATTGTGGTCTAATTAATGAATAATTAGGATGAACTCACATGAAAGCCGGTGAGTGTGTGAACTTAGCATCAGGCATACGAATGGGAGTTCCAGGAATAGTCTTGCTCTGATTACTCGTAACCATTACCAGAATTGATGTCAAAGTGACTGCAAATAGAAATAATCTTAGCACAACTTGAACCATCCAACAACTCTTCGACGTGGTGCAGTTTCCTGCAGGCACGGCTGACCTCTCCGTGTCCAACGTCGATTTGATTTCATCGGAGCCCATCGATGGCGAAATCTTTGAATATGTTCGGAAATGTTATGTGTTTTGAGTTATGAGGAGGTGGTGATTGATTTGGTACGTTGAGAGGGGGTTTTATATTGTGTCAGGTGTGTATGCGTTTCGAAGAAAAGAAAACATTAATTGAACTGTTATATATTGTTATTAAAGTGTTAATTGTTATTATAATATAAAGTCGTGGGACTATGATTTGTGGGTGTTCCGGACACGGCAGTGATATTTGAATATCTAAATAGTCAACTATATGTTCATATATATCCGTAATGGTCTCATCTTCTGCCATTCTCATCTTCATTGGTGTGGTGCAATGGTATTGGTAGCGTATTTCTTAATGTGAAACTACGTTCACTTTTGTAGTTTTATACATGAAAAATAAATTGCAACTATGGATACATAGGTAAGTTAAAAAAAGGGGAAATTTGATTAAATATTCTAGAAATTTTAAATATTTTGAAAACTGACCCCTCTTTTTGAAAGTTTGAAAACTAACTATCTGAAAATCAAAACCATCTAAATACCATATATAAATCAAACATATAAATTATTTTAAATTCAATTTTATTATTTACAAATAATACGGAGAAGCTATTGTTAACTGTTTTCTAAATTTTAGTTATAAATTATAAATAAAAAAATCATCATTTTTAACAAAACCAGTATTAGAAATGAAACATTATAAAAATATAATGTAATTTTTCGTATCAGATATCACTAAAGTTCTCATTTCTACTTTATAGAATTTAATATTTTTAACTTTTTATTTTTACTCTATCATAACTGAATTTCTAAATATATGATGTTGAACATTTTATTTTTTCAATTCATTGCACATATATGACATAGTTTTTTTTTATACATTATAAGACATAGTTTAGTAATAACATAATCTGAAATTATAAATAAAGAAAATTTCAATTTACTTGACTTTTTGAGAATTTGATATAAGCTAGCAAAAATTATATGTAAAATATAATATACTATTGAAATATTTTATTTAAGTTATTTATATATCTCAAATTATTTTTTTAAAGTATATATCATTTTAATTATAAATTGTCAAAGCTGATTATGATATTAATAATTATTTTATTTAACAGAAAATTAGTGTACAAAGTTTTGAAAACATGTGTTAGTTTTCAAATTAAAAAATATTTGGAGAATATTAAACCAATTTTCCCTTAAAAAAAAGAAACTAAAGATACTTAATTAAGGCCACTAGTTATTATTTTTTTTATTAAGATTGGAGAAAAAGAAAGTTCACAAAAAAACAATAAATAATATGCAAGCTGTCTTGACTCTTGAATAAACGAAGATGGAAGATCGTTGCATTGAAAGTTGAAAGTGTATATGATAAGGCAATGATCACAACAGCAAAGATGTATGATTAAAGTATCTTGACCAAAATAAATTTCCTTCAAAAAGTCAATCCCGGAGTCTTACGCTATGTACTTCATTTCTACACATCTCCAAACCCGGAACCACCGTGTTATATGGACTTTATTTATTTGCCGGTTGTGCATAGTAATGCGTTATCTACCGGTCAATCTTTTAAAAGACGATAATTAATGACTTTCATATTTGTAAACATCTGAAAGCAGCCGCCGCATTATGATAAACATATCATACCTTCTTGGAAAGTTTTTTTCTTTTTCTTTTTTTTTGGTAAACAACTTCTTGAAAAGTTATAAAAATGTTATACTACCTTTTATTAAATTCGTTTATCGTCTGATGCTATTTCTCTATAATTTCAACATTTGTAATCGCTACCTACGATCTCCCTACAAAAAATTCGTTTTCAGATTTAATATTTGCAATAAAACCATATATACAGATGTTGGAGTATATATTTTTTTTTTGGTTTAAATAAATATCTTATGTAACTGTTTTAGATAAAAAGCTTAATTTTATTTTATTAATAACATAATTCTTTAAATGATATATCTATAAAACGTTTTTTTTTATAAATCCATAAGTTGAAGGTTCTCAATGCCTTCTTTTTTTATTCTCCAAAACTTGGACAAGGCCCATAGTCTTTCTTGTTAGAAATAGAACTAAATTTTTACATACTTTTCTTTTTTGAAAATCGCCAAGCTGTCCCAAACAAGACTAATCGCCAAGCTCAGCCTCAAATATGACAAGTTGTTCATCAAAGCAGAGATTCTGCATGACCCAACTATGGTCGAGAGAACGGCACCATTTGTCGCGATAAGCAGTTTGGAGTATGAGAAGAGCGCATCATGAACATTAATGATGAAATAACCAACTTCTTGAGAAACCCATCAATATCCCTTTCATGCATGAATATTACCTTTCTCATCAGAATCAAATAGATAAAGCTATTGACGTTGTAGCAACAGCTTGTTGATGGCCACTACACACTAATCTCTCATGATAACAGAACGAAAAGTGGAGAAGAAAGTACGTAAGGAAACACTTGTAAACTTTCATGCAAAGCAAGCAAAAGCAGTCATCGTATTACATGTAAACTAACTTCATATGATCATTTCCAGTAGAGTCGATGGACAGATAAAAGTAGATCTTCTGAACTCAAAAGACTGGTGAGAATAGTCTTATATCTAAAACCAAAGAATGTAGAACTAACAACTTTAACAAAATTAAAAATAGTTCTCAAATCTAGACACAAAAACTAATGAGAATGGAGAAACAATGTGATTTTAGTTTATCAGTCAAGTCCCTTGATCATTTACATTAACTTTAAAAGTTTCAATCATAATTACATACGTTTATCACATTTTCAGTTTCTAACAAATCCACCCATTTTTATAAAGTAGAAATCTGAAAACCCCCAGAAGCTGAAGGTAAGGCTCCATCAAAACAGGTTTAGTAGTTTCTGATGGTGCTACTGGTACAAGGAGTGCAAACAAGATCAACGGTTGAGATACAAACACGTAGAACTTCGTGAACAACTCCTCGTTGAAGCACTCGTAGAACCATTTCTTCTTTCCCTGTTACAACATCAGCTAAAGAGACCTGACGCGAAACAATCTCGTCTCTCATCCGTCTCCCACGTGACCATCGACCTAACGTCAACCATTTCACCCAAACTAGCTGCTCCGAGATTCCACATCGCCTCATCGCATCCAGAATTTGCTCCCGCGGTTTCAGGTGTTTCATACAGTAGATGAGACCAATCAGGTTGAGCAGAACACTCAAGTTTGGTTTGAAGAGAAACAACTCCACATCTTGAAATCCTAACCGCATCAACCTCATGGTTTCAACCGCGTGTAGATACTCGCCGGCCTCTAGAGACAAAGTGGCAGGCCATTGAGTCACAAATGTAATCACCTCAGAAGCTCTAGACGCCATTTCCATGTGCTGCATCAAGTAAAATCTCCTCCATTCCTGCACCAATGTTCAAAACAGAGTCATCATGAACCCATAAGTAGACCTCATGACTACTCATATCAAAGTTACAAAGACAGTTTCTGTCACAACAAATGCAACAAAAACATATACAAGATAGCAAANNNNAGACAGTTTCTGTCACAACAAATGCAACAAAAACATATACAAGATAGCAAAGTCTACATGTAAATTCCATTTTTCTTGAGCTATATATATATAAACCATCATCACCATGTCCCATTCAATCAGTTCTTGACACTGAATTTTCAAGCTCTCTCGAAAGTAGAAGTCAAACAGATCCATATATCAATGATGAAGCCATGAGTTATCCAACTCTCAAACCAATGAACCAAAAATCATACATATAA
>OVBB01000613.1:4395-17180 GCA_900406415.1 Isatis lusitanica
TACCTTTGAGCCTCTCCTCCTTTAGCTTCACCAACTTATCCTTCATCTAATTAATCGTTTCACTTATATTCTTAGTAACGTCATGTATACAAGCCAATATATATATAGGTCTAATTTAGACAGTCTAAAATATATCTCCAAAATATACCTGAGAGAGGAAAGGCTCTTCACTGCCGATTTTAAAGAGGCTTGCTACCACAGCAAAGGTTCCATCTTTTGCTTGGTGTACCATGTGTAGCTCAGCTGCATATCTACGTTATTTTCCCCCTTTATTTAATAAGTTTTCTTAAACACCTTTTCTAAATTAACAGAAATAAAATGGTACAACTCCAAAAAAATTGTGACGAGAAAAATAAAATAAAAGAGTCCACATGGGCTTAACGGGCCAGACTAATTCACAAGAAACACTTACCATATGGGCTAGACTGAATCTGGGATTTTTTTATAATACAAATAATTTCGGACATTTCTAACGACTGAGTGACAAATTGGCATATAGTACTAGATTATTTGAATTCTCCAACCTAGCTAGTAATAATCAAACAAAAAGTATGGGTTGTTTCATCTGTCATAAAACATAATAATTTTTGTAATGATTATAAAATAGATATATGTATATATATGATAATAATGATAATGAAAAAGGAGTTGGAGCTTACTGAACACCATGGAGATGATGTTCGGAAGGAGTGTGCCAATGCATTTGAACTAAAGTATAGTTCTTATTGTCTATCACTACATCTCCTGCTCCTTCCGCGAAGAACATGGCGACATTGCAGACGTGGTTCACGAGCGTTGCATTTGTGGTGTAGTAATCGCGGTGTAGCGATTCCAATCCGCTGTTGTAAAAGGTTTGTCTTCTTTGGATATCAATTGGAGATTGCAACTTACCGACCGAGCATTTAGTGAAGTGAGGGTTTAAGTGTCCCCATTGGTTTGGTCCATTTTTGCCTCTATATCCAAACACTACTCCTTGTGTCTCTGTTCATCAATCGATTCACCAGTGTTTGTAGTGTTAAGAAGTTATATTCATTACTTTAAGTAAACAAGGCAATAGCTAATGCTTTTTGAGGATGAAACCACTTGAAGATTATTTTTTCCGCTTTATGATCAATTGATGTCTTGTATTTTAAGCACAACACATATCTGCCTAATTCTAACTCAAAACTTAAACCCCATATATATATATATATCAAAATTTTAACTTTGTCAAAAACAAATTCTAAAATATTTTGTTGTTTGTAAATAATGTTTTATATATATACATGTGCATATAATGTTTGATCATACATATTTATCATTATATATTAATAATTATGAATTATATATGTGTGTATAGATACGGAGGGAGAGAGAAAGAAAGAATGTAAGCATTACGAGCATTTGCATGGACAATGCAGAGGAGGGCCATGGCGAAGAAGCAGAGCTTAAAAATCATCATCTTCTTCTTAATCTTGTGTTTTAATTCCTGTTTTCTTCGAATCTGCTAAAAGAGGAGAAAAAGGGTTTGCATTAGGAAGAAACATAGATTCAGAAGAGGACAATTTTTCCAAATCTGTAAACTGATGATTAGTGAGTTTTTCTTAATTAAACCTGTGAATATAACAAAGTGTTTTATTAGCTTACTTGATGGCTGTCACGAGCGGACTGGCTCTGCTATTTATAGCCCTCTCTTCTAACATTAGTTTTTTTTTATTTCTTTCAAATAACAATACACAAAGAAAATTATAAAGTTAAAGAAATACCTAAAAAACACAATCGAATTTCTGTGGTTATATGTTCGTTACAGAAAGCATAACTTCGGGTTGAGGGGTCATCATAAGCATATAATATTCGTTTAATACTATGTTTTCTTACATCGTATAATTTAAAATAAACAAACTTTTTAATTTGGTCAACAGTATAATATAGTAATTATGTCCTGCACTTATTATATATATTCGAAATATGTGAACTTTTTGGGTTCAATGTTATATGTACGTAGGTAAATTTGTAGTAAAAGTGTTGACAAACAATTTGTAGTAAGAGTCTCATATATTATACATATATATAAGCTAGTCTATTTGAGAAATATTTTACATGTCACGGGGCTAAACCCAACACCGGATTTTAAGCACAGTCTTCTCTTAAGCATATTATAATTTATAAGTGAATGGTATCTACAACCTTTTGGGACATTAGGGTAAAGTATCATTTTAGTAAATGAAATAAGCAAATTAAGGCTCCATTCTAGTAAATATAAATAAATATATATATAGTATTTCTTACGCTAAATGTAATGTTCGATCTTAATAAAATAATGAACAATTTTACCTACTGATTTATTTAAGTTTTGCTATTTAGCCGTATGTTTCTTTAAGATAGATTGCTTGCGTTACTTCCTAGACTTCGTCGAATAACGTTCAGGAACCCTTGCACAGATGATTCGGTCCTATTAACGTTTTTTTTTTCTTTTTTGTTCTTGTTCTTGATATATAAGATCCTATATATACCCTTCGTAAAGAAATAAATTGAGAACAACGCAGGTATCGAGTTCGATCTCTCATCCCATCAACTATATACGTTTACGCCGGAACGGCACACACAAAAATCAAGCCAATAGATAAGTTTTTTTTAATCAAAGCAAATTAAAGTTAATGTGCTTTTCATCAGCCTCTTGCTAGCAAACTTGAGTACGGAAATTTTCTTGTTTTTATAAAACGGTGAATGGACATAATGAAATGCAGGAAAAGAACAAAATTAAAGTGATTCATGATATAGACCAAATATTCTCTTGTTTTTCTTAAATCTTTTATTTCACGTTACAAAATAGAATTATTAATAAGATAATCCGTAAACCGCAATATTAACGTACTATAAAAGTTACTCATCAAAGTTATTATTCCTTAGATTTTTGTTTCATGGATCAGATGCGAAGATAATTAGTGGAAGTTTCTATATGTTTTTCTTTTCTTTTGTAAAGGCCTAGAGACTACACTGTTTTATGTTTTGATATTATACAAAATTGTCAAATTAAAAAGTTTAAGGAAACAAATTATTGTCTCATCCTTTTGGTATGTGCATGATATCTTTTCGTATAATCCACAGATGGTGCCTGCCTCATAAAAACCCACCTCCCATTTTTCTTTTTCCCCACTTCTTATCGAGAGAATGTTTACTATTCCCATCTCCTTATTATAATATACATAAAACTATTCCCACTACATCGATGATTATCTGAGCCAAAACAAAAGATGGTTATTTAAAAAACGCTTCTCTGAAAAGAAAAAAAACTAAAAGAAAAAGTGAGACATGTGATGTGATGATCAGGTAGGACATTACTCAACGGAATGAAGACAAAATGTCTTCGGAATATTCATTTGTCCATACTCCGACCACGAGAACATCGCATTTTCACAAGCACCTATCTCTAGTCTCTTGTCGCAACAAAACAAAACGCATTATGCGATGCCGCGAGTAGATAAATCCCACTTGGTTTGCCCTTAACAATACCTTTTTTCTGTATGATTTAGGCAAGTCTGGCACATATGAAACTTTCCTTATACATTGGTTCACATTTTTTTCTTTTTTTCTATAACAACTCACATAGGCACTCTTTCGGATTTGAATCAAGATTTATTAGGGTGGTAACACTATTACAAATCAATAGGTTACAAGCTCAAGTCATGATTGGATAACATTGTAGACACAAAATAAGGCAAAAGTGTTTTTGTTATGGGGTAAATCATGCATGGCCTTAGAAAGTTGTGGTTGCGAATTATGTGATTTATGATAAAAAGATCGTCCAAATCTAATCTTTAACATTTGCCCCCACAACTTAGTGGAAAGCCTTTTTAAGTTTTCTGCACGAAATCGAACCAATGTGGTTTTGTCGGTTAAGTTCCCACTCATTCTGTACAATGCAAGAACGATGATGCCCTAGCGACAGTGACTCCTGTGGTTAATCTTCAAAGAACTCATTTAATCATAATCTTCTTTCTTTTTTGTGATCCAACAACTGAAATGGAACGAAAACACTTTTGAATTTGACCCTTTTTAAACAAAGACGTCTCTAATGATTCATGAATGGAGTGTCGAAGATTCATGAATGGAGTGATAAATTTAGACCTCAGAATATGGACTCGGCGTACTAGAGTGGAGTGTAGAAGATTCAAGAATGGGCATTTTGAAATGAAACTTTTTGTTAATTATCAAGGAACAATTATTTGGAAACCGAAACGACGACGACGTGCGATAAATGTTATCATCTTCCACAATGCAAAAGAATTCAATTAATCAGACAACCATGTAGCGCTTTAGGTTGAAATTATGAAAATCATCCCAATGATTTATTCAACAAAGAAAGAGACTTGTGAGTGCAAAACAACATGGAAATTTCCATTTCTTTAAGTTTGGTCTGAGAGATTCAAAAAGGAGAAATCTCATTCTTCAATTGGCCTTTGACCCAACACAGAGATGTCTTCATACCGTTTCTGCACCATGACAACAATATCATGTTATTAATGTAAGCATGCTAGTCAAATATTCAATAGATACTCATGTGAGACAGAGACATGTATCATGAAGTTACTTATTGAGCTACCTAGCAAAAAACACAGAGGAAGCAATTAGCTAATTTGTTAATCTAAAATGAGCACCCAACGATTAACTAGTAAAGCTAACAACAAGCAGACACATGAGACGAGGACTATGATGATCAAGGTGATAGTAGAAATGTGATGATTCCACAGCAAGATGGCTAATACAGAGAATGAAGAAACAGTTACCATCTAGACTCTAGTTCAAAAGAGTGACAAAACCGCAGCAATAAACATTTTGGAGGAAACTATTAGAGTATGGTTTAGATTGTTTTTTCTCATTGTATATAAGAGCTCTGTAATTCATTCACAAGAAATCAATGAGAAATGTTAGTTACAACTTCTTCTTCTTCGCTTAGCTCAAGTTAACTAACATTTCTCATTGATTGTGAATGAATTACATAACTCTTGTCAACCGTTTTAATCAAACGATACAATGAGAATATTAAACCAATCTAAACCATACTCTAATAGAAACAGTCAACAGTTTCTGAGTTAAAGAATGGAACAAAGTAGAAATCATTCTTCATCAACCGATCAATTCCAAAATCCAGTATAGGGTTTGCATAAAAAACAGGAATTAGCATCACGAAATCACAAGACACGAAGAGAGATAAGAATCAAAAACATAACATACCCCAACATTTTTGCTTTCCCACAGCTTATGAACACCGTAATCAACAGCCTGCACACATACAAAGTAACAGCATTTCATATAAATATGATCCCTTGTGTATATAATAAGTACGATAAAGTTCGAAATTACACGATCTAAGACCTAAAAATATGAAATTTCGCAACAGTTTCGTCTCAAAAGTCAACAATCCCTAATAGCTCTCTATGCTCATTTCTATCGCCAAGATTGTCACTTTAGAGCAAAATCCCAGATTTTGTTCCAATCCCAGTACGGATCCGGAAAATATACGAAACGGTGTAAGAAGGTTTAGATCTCTCACCCGTTCGCCGAAGAAAGCGCCGGCGATGATGAAGGAGACGTAGACGGAGTTACGGCGCATGATAAGCCTGTAAAATCCCTCGAGAGCGCCTTTTTGAGCTGCCATGACTAGACCTTTTGTTTCTCTCAGGCACCTGATCTCTTACGTATCGATTAGGGTTGGATCTACAAACAAAGACGAAAGCGAAGAAAGACGATGAGATTTTCCGAGATTAATCACAAAAGAATCTCTCCCTTCCTTTGACTCCTTCGTATCTGGAAAGGCCAAGTGGGCCTCAATTGTTCGGCCCAATAACTCGTTTACTCGAAGTCCAATGGGTTACAACATTAGTAAAAGGGTAGGCATGGCCTGATAGTCTTTAAAATTCATTGCAGAATTTAAAACAAAGTTCATTAATTTTTTCTTTTCTGCTTGGACTAAGACATGCCACGGATTTCAGAATAGATACGCGCATGTGTCAACAAGTAATTAAGTACGTTCCGTGATACCTAAGTCACTGAACATGATTTCTTCTCACTGAAGCAAGTTGTTATCGCTTTGTCACATGTCTAACTCATGAAGTCATGGTGCAAAGAGAGGCCAATATATGTTGAACATTGGAGTTAAAGGAAGTTAAGAACATGATTGGGTATGTCTCAGCACATGCAAATGAAACATTAGGAAAATGGGCAAATGTCACACTCAGAATTGAATCTTTTGACAAAATTGCTGATCCAAAAACATATATCTGAAATGAAATAGAAAAAAAAAGCAGGACAATAAAAGAGAGCGAATTATGTTCTAAAATTTGGAATGGAGCCTTTGAACCAAGACAAGGAAAAAAATGAAAGGAAGCAAGTCACGGCCGGATACTGAAATTTGAAAACCGAAATATCTCGTGCGTTTGTTAATGAATTTTGCTAAATAAAGAACTTGAATTTGATTTGTTTTCCCTAAAATATTATCAAGTTCTTCAACTGTTTGATGAATTTCTATTCACTTAATATTCAAACTAGTTCCGAAATGAATATGGACTATATAGATATGTCGTTCCGAACCGCGGAATGGATCACAACTACCATAAAGAAATCATATAATATATGCTCATTGTCCACATCTACCAATTTAGGCAACGAAACACACTTGTAGCAGTTGGCAATTCTCTAGCTATAATGAGTAAAATGAAAAAAGACTCTACATCAACAATATAACAATAGTGTCTTTTCTCATATATTATTGAGGAACAAGAACCACATTTATATATGTTATTGTACAAAAATTAATTCAGTGTAAGATCAAGCAACGATTATGCAACCCACCACCAGAAGCTGAAGCATCTCACCTAGCTTCATCTACGAGAGCCGCACGTGCCGACGGAATGGATCACAACTATCATAAAAAAATCATATAATATATGCTCATTGTCTACCAGTATAAGCAACCAAACACACTAATAGCAATTTGGGAATGTTTTCTATAATTATGAGTAAAATGAAAGAGACTATATTTCAACAATATAAGTATAGTGTCTTTTCTTATATATATTATTGAGGAACAAGAACCACATTTATATGTTATTATATAAAAATTTAGCGTAAGATCAAGCAACGATTATGTAACCCACCAGAAGCTGAAGCAGCTCGCCTAGCTTCATCTACGAGAGCTGCACGTGCCGAAGAGATTCCGGCAGGGACTAGACACGTGTCAAACGTCGAACAATCGATCCAATCCTTAAGAAGCTCTTCTTGTCCCCATATCTCCGGTATCCAAACTCTTCCAGCGATCTCTCTCCGGTGTTTCTTTAGCTTCTCTCTCCCAGTGTCCACTCTCTCTTCTTCTTGATTATGTTTCGGTTTCTCTTCGGGTAAAGCTCGGTCTTTCTTGTCGGGAACAGAAGAAGCTTCGTCGGGCAAACTTGGATCTTGTTGGGTTTGGTCGGAAGGAGGTTGAGATGGATCGATCGGGTGGGCCATTTGGGACGTCGTATCGTCGATGTTCATCATGGTTGAACAAAAGTGAAGCAGATTCAGATTCTTGGGGAGAACAAAATGAACTTTTGAAGGAAGGGTGTGTGTCTTTGTTGGTGTTTGAGATTCGGTGTTGATAATATGTATATTTTGTTGGGTTATGTAAAGAAAGAAAAAATCGGGTGGGAGTTTGGGTTACACGTCGACTTAAGTTTATTGCTTGGTGAATTTCTCTTTTGTTCGCTTTTGTTTTTTGTATGGTAAGTGACAACTTTACGTGTCTTTTTTGTAGATTGGATTGCTTTGGCTCTTAATTTTTTGGATTTAAATAAATAAATTAATAACCATTAACCAGTATGAATTTTTTTAATTATTGATTAGATATTCATATTAAACATTTATTTCCACTATAATCTTGAATTTTTTTTTTTTTTTGTAAGTGATGATCAAGTCTTTACAATTGGGGTTATGTAGTTTCTTAAGCGAGACTCTCAATTAGAGTATTCTTAAGAAGAGATTCAAGAGAAGATGGCATTTTGTACTGTGCATGTTTCATCGAGATTTCTCATAAGAACATGCATAGGATATTTTATATTTATTTGTCAACAGAACACATGCATGAAATCAGATACTTTCAGTGCTATAATTAATTTTCGTTTTAAATATCTTTGTTTACCATTTTTTTTTTTTGACAAAAATCTTTGTTTACCTTCAAAATGGAATATATGTATAGATTCAGGTTCTCAACTGTTAGTATTTCCCGGGTCACAATTCGTGAATATTCAGTAGTATATAGGAGTAAGATTTACAGGGGTTGGATTAATTTTGGGAAGGCATTCATTCCCAAAAATGCATTCAAAGGGGTTGGATTATTTTTGGGAGGATCATGAGGCTGATGTTGAATGAGTATTTATTCCAATGAAATATGCTTAGGTGGGGATACGTTGGAATTAAATGATCCTGATAATGAAACCTCAAATAAAAACTTTTTTCTTTTACTTTCCAAACGTTATTGGTCATAAAAACAATAATTCCAAACGTTACGGTTAACAATTACAAATTAAACTGAACTATTTATATTTACACAAACAAAATAAGATTTTCATTATGATTGACATAATAAAGAGGTCACAGTTTGAAGGTACCTTTTCATGTGTCATATTTGTCTCTTTGATAACTTTACTTTGTAATTTCTTGATCAAATTTTTATTTTTTTGTTCCATATATTTCATGCCCTCTACAGATATATGTTTGTCGATCAATGTTCATCAATACAAATAGAGACGTGGCAAAAATTACATATTAATTACGTGATTAATAGTTATAGATTGTCCACACTCTTTACACTCTGATGAAGCACAAGCTAAAGACTATAGAGTTATATATGGAAATTTACCGTATCCTTCTACAGAAAGCATATATGTACCATCATATGATATATGTGTGTCCATATGTGACTGTCTGATGTAGATGTATATAAATTTATTGAGATGGAATATTGTGTGTCGTGACTCGTTCGAAAGATCGAAGAAAGGATATATTTAGTGCAGACGTTAACATTCAACCACACTTTGAAGTTTGATCTTATATGGTCCTCTCGCTTCGATATTTTCTTTCTATAGCAAAGTACGTAGACGTTTAAAACAAAACAAAAATAGACATACGCATGATATATATGATGTGAAAAAAACTCAAATGAATATACTTTTAAAATTAAAAAGATCACCGTAACTTATACATATTACATCTAAGTATCTGCTAAACAAAAGTAGACATATATCTTTATTTCTAAACTTAATTATTAGAAGTATCAAGTAAGCTACACAATTTTTCCTTTTTCTTTTTTTTCAATAAAGGGATGAAACAAAATTAAGACCAATTCAAATAACCAAATTGGAATTACACCAATTAGACTAATTCAATTCGTATCGCATTTAGCCAAATGCTTCGTCATCAGTTAAAAAGAAAAATTTTGGTGCACAGAAAAAAAAAAGAGGTTCTCTTTGCTTCTTGTTGTTGATGTCAGCGAGATGTTCTGTTGTTTGTTTTGTTGTAGTTAATTAGCGATCAACACTGTAGGACATCGACCAAAACAAGATAGTTTTATAATTGGTTCAACGACACGTTACGTTTCGATAACTTTTTCGAAATATTAACACAATATATTCACTTTTCTAGATTTCGAATTAGTGATCTACCGATGAAACGTGTTACTAAACCAGCGATTTGATTGCTGAAACATGTTGTCGATCAACAAGACCTATCATTGAACCAAATTAAAGATTACAAAACAAACATGATTTAATCAATGATTATTGTTTCTGATCGTTGGCGACAACAAAATGAACAGACACAAACTGTACATCACATCTAAGATGGCATGAGGAACATTGATCCCTCCCGGGGATTAAAAAATTTAGACTCAGTCGAGGCGAAATCATATCTGTCTCTAGCAAAAAGAATCCGTAAAAGCAGGAGCAAAAGGAGTCCTGCTCCTCAATAAAAGATATGGTGATCAATTGTGATTAATTTGTTAGTATGATCTATTGAAAAGAAATTCGGAGGGAGTTGGATATTTTTGCAAGGAGGCTATCATTGATTTCGGTAGGGTTACTATCGTTGAAATTTAATGATTCTGAAAGTGAATTAATTTAAAAAATTGAAACAAGAGGTTTTTTAGACCAAAGGGTTAGCTTCAAAACGTTTAATAGTTTGAAAATTGGAGGATATCTATTTACGTAAGTGATTTACGAATATTTGAGCCATTGACATATATAATGATGTTTCAATTTTAATCTCGAACAAACAACGACACATACAAAAGTGTGTTACGATAACCTACAGTATGTCGAAAGATTCAGACCTCCAAAAGTCTTGCATCCGTAATTACCCAGCTAGTTTCATATTTAGTCAACTCCCTTTTGTTTATTGAGAAGATATTATATATATAGCTGATGTACAAAACCGCGTCTTTGTAAAAGAAAACAACAAGTAAACCGTTGAAGTTTGACTTCAAAATTATATATTCACTGTAAGTTTGATTTTGTTTGCTTCAGTCTGTATATATATATACACTACTGGTCGACGACTCTTGAGACAGGAACAAAACAATAATAATGAAGAAAACAAGAAACGCTTTTGTTCTTCTAAGTTTGCTTCATATATTTCTATGTCTATCCTTTCAGATTCGTGTCACAGAGGCTAGACTCCGTCACCTAGGTTAGTCTCTCATTCCGAGGCTTTTCATTTTTTTGTTTGTTACATTATAACTCGTATAAAAACTCTGATCAATTGTAAAATCATGAATTCTGCAACATGTATTATTGGACTAAACTCGTATAAAAACTTATCAATTAGATGTTTTATAGAAGATTAATATGTTACCGGCATATATCACTTGAAAGTAGGAGTTAAACAAAAAGAGTAAAATCGTCGAAGTTCACTGTAGTATGTTAAGATCATTTTTTTAATTGTCTGGCTATTTTCTAATTAAATACCATGTTTTCTACAGTCGTGGAATACACAATGGTGTTCGATCTAACCCAAATGCGTAAATTGATCAATAGCTATAGCCCCAAATTCAGTTTATTGTGTGCGAATTCTCAGTTGGTCACTTGGACTTTAGTTCAGTATATCCGAGATAAGTTTGCGGGAGTTACTCTTTATCAAGCGATATATTGTATGCCATTACTCGTTAGGGCAAAAGCCACATACTATTTACAGAAATATTCTCTTGATTATAACTTTTAAATAATCTTTTTGTTATATTTTTTCTAACATGTTGACTCGTGCGTGTCAAAAGTTGAGACGGTGCCAAAGAAACCTAGCATATGCGTAAAACCATCCCCACCATGTCGAGCTCCTCTGAGTAGTCGAGGTAAGCCTTGCATAGTAGTCCCAAGACCTCCTCGTAAAGATCGGTGCTCTGGAGGCCACAAGTAGCAACGTTGTACACACTCGATTCCACAAAGAGACTTTCACGGAAGCTTACACCACAGATACATTACCAAGTTTTTTTTTTCTTTTTTTTTGTTGTAAAATGCTAAATTTTATACTAATTTTAATTCGTGACAGAATTACAAAGATAACAAAAAAATTAAAAAAAACCAAAAAAGCTAAGTTACAGTAAGAACAAAAAGACAGACAAAAAAAGAAGAAGATAAGCACACAAATTAAACATACCCAAAAAATTTTTGACTCAGAAACACCAATACCAAAATTGAAACTCGGAAATTTGCGTTGTTGCCAAAGTTCAATGGAACTTAAGTCTAAAATTACCAAGTTATTATTTAGTAACCATATACATTCCAAAATTATTTGCACTTTGTGCCAAAGCTATCGCTTAATGATGACCCCTTTTCTTTAAAAAAAAATCACGTATGTAAATGGCAAAAATATAACAATAATGACTATATATGCAATATGCATGATGCTACTGAAGGTTACATAATGGCTCACTAAAACATAGCCAAAATCTATTAAAAAAGCACTAATTTTATACGAATATTATATTAATTAGTTTTCAATTTTTTTAAATTCTGGACCATATAAATTACTAAGAGATTTTAACTGGGAGTCTAAAAATAGAGAAAAATTGGAAAATTAAGCACACTTTTGCCACAGACCAATAACAGCACCTGACCATTTACAACAAAGTACTGACCCATTTCAAATGAACAATCTAACTCGTACGCAACACATACGACAACGACAAACTATGAACTGTTTGACCTATAATATTTGAAAAATACCAAAAGTCTTGCATCAGTAATTACCCAGCTAGTTTCAAGAAGTTTTAGTCAAGTTTTTATTTGAATATTCAAAAGATGTTTTCATACCTGATGTAGAAAACCGCGTTGCTGAAAGAAAACAAGAAGTCATAGAAATTTGTTCATTGATACTTCAACTTTATTTATTCACTATACGGTTGATTTTGTTTGCTTCAATCTATATATATACCCACTACTGGTCGAGACATGAGAGAAGAACAACAAAACAATTGACAATGAAGAGATTAGTACAAGCGTTTCTTCTTCTAACTTTGGTTCATATAATAATATGTGTATCTTTACAGGTTAGTGTGACAGAGGCTAGATTCCGTCACCTAGGTCAGTCTCTTTTTACTCCGAAAATCTTTATCACAGTTACAATTTAGTAAGTTATTAATTTAAAGAAATCCTCAAATCAGAGCTTCCTTTAATGAATCAATCTTAACGGTGGGTTAATTTTCTAAGTTATTGACTGATATGTGTTACAAGGTGTATTAGGTGTTGGGAAACGGACACTAATGATAATTGCACGACCTT
>OVBB01000614.1:4755-20623 GCA_900406415.1 Isatis lusitanica
GGTAGGACAGATCCCGGCGGGGAAAGCGTGCAGCTCGCTCTTCTCCCAGATCCGGTAGAAAAGCTCGCCGAGCGTAGCGCCGGTTTGCACCCAGGCGGATCCTCCGTCGTCGTTCATATCTACAGTGATGTTCCGGAAATTCGAGAGGTCGAGGACGATGAACGTTACGGCGGAGACGTAAGAGAGACCGTCGTAGTCGTGGCCGCCGCTCCGGATCTTCAGCTGGATCTTCAGCGTTTTGGTGCAGATCACGGCGGCTTGAACGTGTGAATCAACACGTGGCACGATGATGACCGACGGTTTCGGCGTTGAGGAGGTGTTGAAACGAGCATTTCTGATGTATGCGCGTAGGACGGAGGTGAAGGAAACGCTCGTCCGGGACAAAACGACGTCGGTTAGATCCTTGTCGGGAAGGTTTGTCTTGTTTTTGAAACATTGGATGAAATCTTCGTAGACATTCACGGGATCTGCAGAACCCGATAATGAGTACCATGCAGCAAAGAAGAGAAGAAAAATAAGATACGTTTTACTCATTTTTCTTACTTTCTTTCTTACTTTTTGTCCACTTTTGAGTTTTTCTGTTAGAGATTTGGATAAGTAGAATGATTTTGTGGCTTTTAAAAAAAAAAGAAAAAAAACAAACAAAAAGGAAGAGAACTTTGGCCTTGTGCGAAAGTCCGGTTCTTTGAATTATTTTGGTCAAATATTTCCAACTTTGGTTATGGTAAGTTTAGTTACGTCAAAGTCAATTACAATTTGAGAGGGTATCAATTATGATCCGTAAATGCTGTCTACAAATCCTGAAAGATAGCTATTTTATCAAAGTAAATACATAAAAAGGTTAAATAGAGATATTTTGAAGAGAGAAAAATGGTAGGATATCAAGAAAAATTCTAATATAATGAAGCATAAAATTGTCCAAATCCTGAAGTCATGTCATTATGATATCAAAATATGTAAACAAAAACCAAAACGTGTGTATGAACTGGACAAGAGATTTGTGTGTTAGTATGATTATAAGTTTTTCATTCAAGATGAGTCGATACTTAAACAGGATAAATCCACTTCTTCTTATATGATAGAAACAAACAAATACACATGTATTTAATTATTTATCCTCCAAGCAAAGATCTCAATACATTTTAGCGAACCAAATCTTAATACATATTTCTTGCTTTATTTGCTGAAAAACTTAATACATGCATGTCACAAATCACAACACTCCTGTGATCCTGTCGTACTGATTATTTTCGAACCGGGATACTTTGTTCGTTCCTCCAAAAGTTAAACTCGTCATACTTGGATTTAATATCCACCAACCTCTCGAAATTGTCTTTGAAGTATTTAGCCCCATAGATCTTACCTTCTTGGTACGTGGTTGAATTAGCACCTGACCCAATGTCAAGATCACGGTAATTATAAAACGCCTCCCTCGGGTTACTAGACACGTACGGGGTCATGAATCCGTACATCTCTCTTCCCCGTGACAAGTGATCCTTCTCCACGTCATCTCCAGCTTCAGACCAGTCTATGATATACTCAATGTTGAACAAATTCCCTGCTCTATGTGGGAACGGTGTCCTCGAACTCGTGACCTCACCCATTCTTCCTCCGTATGGATTCCAATTCATCTGAACTTTCTCAACCTCCACCAATTTCTTGAGCATTAGATCGAGACCGGTTCTCGAAATCGGAGTCTTCACGTAGTCCGACTTCCGTTTCATGAACAACTTGTTCGCGACTGTTGTGTCCAATAATACCGAAGTCGGTGTACCTATTGGATAACCGGCCCAGAACAAAACCGAATCGATCCATCTCATTTCGGTACAATCACTTCTCTTCAGCTTTAACTCCGGGAAGTCCCGGTTCATCACGTTCAACGTCTTATCCGACCCGCCTAGATACATCCCAATGAAAGAGGCTAAAACGATCTTCTCACCAGGCTTCGTACCGTTGACCAAAGTCAACGCCAGCCTCACGAACATGTTCCTATCCGTACTTTGAGCAAAACTCTGCCACTTCATTATAAGATCAACGGCTCCTTCTCCGACTGTTTTCTTTACGGTGAAGACTGTAACTCTCTCCGGCACCGGGACAAGTCGGAGTTTGTACCCCAACACAAGGCCGAAACTCGCGCCCCCGCCTCCTCGAATCGCCCAGAAAAGCTCTTCGCCTATCGAGACTCGGTCGGCGTATATGTTCCCGTTCGAATCGATAAGCGCCGAGCCGACAACGTTATCAACGGACAGACCGTACTTTCTCATCATTGCTCCGTACCCTCCACCGCTAAAATGTCCACCAACGCCTAACGTCGTGGACAAACCCGCTGGAAACCCGAGGACGTTGCTCTTCTCTGCTATCCGGTAATAAAGCTCTCCGATGGTAGCGCCGGAGTCTACCCAAGCGGTTCCCTCGGTGAGGTTGACGTCGACCGATCTGAAACTGAACATGTCGATGACGAAGAACGGGACTGCGCTTGTGTAAGACAGTCCTTCGAAATCGTGGCCTCCGCTTCGGACTCTGACTTGGATAGAGAGCTCCCGCGCGCATGCTAGTGCCGTCCCGATTTGTGACCAACTCGTGACGGTGACTATGGCGATGGGTTTTGGGGTGGAGGGTTTGTCGAAACGGAGGTTGGGTATGCGGCGGCGGAGGACGGCAGTGAAAGAGGAGTTCGTTGAGATGTAGGTGACCTCGGAGGTTTGATCCGGCGGGTTCGATCCTTGTCTTACGATACATCGGAGGAAAGTCACTGGATCGATCACGGACTGTGAAGTTGCAACTGAAACTGAGAGCAGTAGCAGACAAACTACAAGTAGTTTTTCCATATTTTATTTCTGCTGTTTACTTTTGGAAGTTTTGATACGTTTTTGGTAGCTTGTGTGTGTCTATATTTATATAGAGGAGAGATCGCTTAGTGATCTTAGCATCTAATTTGGTTCAATAGTACTTCAATAATAATGTTTACTTAGTTTTCTTTTGTGTATTAAATAATTATTGAATGTCTGTCGAGAAAAAGAACAATTATTATTGTATGTCAAAGCCTGCAAAGAACTAACTCTTAGTCATACTATCTTATCCAAACCTAAGTGAAAATATCATTTTATCCGTTTAAGATAATTTATAGGTTCCAGAGAAACTGTGATAGATTAACAAAGTGTTAACTGATTTATTTCTTCAGTATAAACCCTACCCTATATAATCGATGTTAATACACATTACAGAGATTGGTATAGTTTTTCATTTACATATCATTTTTCAAAAATCCTAAACCTTTGTTACCACTATAAGCATATTATATCGCACGAAGGTTTGAGTATATAGTTTTTATCCAAGAATATACAATTTGTTTTTCACAATCTTTACAGCTATGGTGCTTTTGTCCGGATTTAATGTAGTGGACTTAATATATTTGACTTCAACTTATACATATTGTTATTGTATCAATTAATGAGCACTACGCGATAGCCAATAACGTGTGTGTGTCATAACTCATAATCTACATACTGACTTTTCAAGTTTGAGGTATGCAGTGTTAACAGAAAGATTTTGGCGGTTAATAGATATATATGCGTTAAGCAGTACGGATCGATTATTCTGCTTAATAAATTAAGATCCATCAAAGAATATGTATTCGATCATATCTGTGTATCGTGCAAGTCTTTGCTTTAATCCCGCGTCGTCCGTAAATACAGAGAGACGCGTTGAATGTCTTGGTCAAGAAATGTATACATCTTTCATGCATGTGAGTGTGTTATACTTTATATAAAAATAAAATAAAGGGGAGTTCTCCTTGACATAAAATTTCACAAGTTGACAAGTTGACATATTAGTTTCTTATACTAATAGCAGAAACAGTCTAAACTAAATGGGACTAAATATACTCCCTCCCTTCCATTTCATATTAGAAATTTGTTTTTATTTTATATAAAAGTGTCATTTTGTATTTAAATGCAATTTTGTTGATAAAAATCCAGTTTTAATATTTTAATTAAAGAGAGAATTTCTATTAATATAATAATGTTGATATTTTTTTTTAATATGTGTATAAAGAATAGAGTGAAACTTGAAACAGAAGGAATACTAATTACAAACGTTTGATACTGGTTTGTATCCATTTGTCGTTTAACTGAAGTAGAGACATTAAATGCAGTTGAAGGGAGCACAATTGCTAATGCATGTTTATCGATAAAATCATTTGTTCTTTGCGGATTATCTATTTTTCTTTTGTGGGGAAGGAGAAAGTGGTTTCCAAAACTCGTTATAAATTTCCGAAAGAAAATTCGAATCAAATTGTTTCCTAATCTCGTTATACTTATAGTTTTCCAAAAGAAATTTTGAATTAACGATTTTCATAAACACGTTATTACTTTCCAAAGTAAAAATTGAATCACTCAATTCAATTCTATAACTTCCAAAAGCAATAATCTGGATATTAGAGTTCCTGAACAATCGACCAAAATCCACAGTGCTTCTTAAACTTGTAACAACTTTCTAAATAAAACCCTAAAATCACGAAGATAAAAGAAAACTTACAATAGGATTGTACGATTCACGATCTGAAACGCCAAAATTTCCACCAAATTAAGTACTCTTTTTGACCCCTGAAGAGTCGTCACAACAAGGATATGAGGTTCTTGTTCAAATATAAACTGTTTGTGTGGATAATTTGATTTAAGTTACTCCATTTGATCATGTATGATTTTCCGTATGTGTTATCGTGTACCAGTTCATCCTTAGAGGTGGTCAGAGTACAAACTTTTCACAAGTTTAATGACACACATGAAGCTCTTGCAGAATTGCTTAAATTGCAGCAAGGAGTTTTCAGCACTGTTCGACTTTTTGGTATGTGAAGAGTTAGCTGTAGAGAATAAGACACTTGGAGATATCATCCACGCAACACTAGTGTGTATTTCGTTTCAAGATTTTCAATTATACTCTTATCATTTCAGATATTTTTAACAGATATGCTTCACCTCTGTAGGGAATATTGTTAACGACAATGATGTCGTTAACGAGCTGCTCCGAGGTGTGAGAAGCCAGCTTACCGAACTAGTATGGCTCAAAACTTGCCTAAGCACTTCTCCAAGATTTGGATAGAATGAGATTGGGGTTGTCTCACCGTTTTGCAAGATCCATCGTAGATAAACAATGAGATGTGGTAGTCTAGATTGTACAGTTTCTGTACTTCTATTATTGTTTTAAAAAAAAAATATTTTCTTATTTGAGTGGTTTTTTCATTTAGTTAGTTTTGAGGTTTATCATGGTTTGTAATTTATATATTCACATTCTATTTATTTAGTATATATCTTAAATCTAATTTTATTTATAGTTTCATTTAGGATTTTATTTGGTAATAAAATACTTTGGTATTATCTGTAATCTATCTAGAATTCATGTGTTAATTAGGACAAATAAATGGAATACAAAAACTTAGTGAAACTTGTAAAAGAGAGTATGTGCAGCTGGTATAGAACATGGTAGCTTACTTGTTCGTTTGTATTAAGAAACAGCCCAAGAAACATATCACAATACCGATTTATGTTAAATAAATCTCCAAGCTAGTGCCACTAGCAATGCAATTACCACCCACGTAGTTTATGTAGATTTTGTTCAGTAATTAAATTTATGTTCGAATCTTAGTAATTCAATATTTCATAACAATATATCAAACCAAAGATCTTGATACATGTCACAAGTCACACAACACTCGTGTCGTGCTTATTACTTTCGAACCGGAATACTTTGTTCGTTCCTCCAAAAGTTTATCTCATCATAGGTGGATTTAATATCCACTAACCTCTCGAAATTGTCTTTGAAATATTTAACCCCATAGATTTTAGCTTCCTCGTACGTGGAATTAACACTTGACCCAATGTCAAGATCGCGGTAATTAAAAAACGCTTCCCTCGGAATTTTTGACACGTACGGGCTCATGAATTCATACATCTCTCTTGCACGTGCCAAGTACTTCTTCTCCACGTCATCTCCAGCTTCCGACCAGCTTGTGAGATACTCGATCTTGTACAAATTGCCTGCTCTGTGTGGGAACGGTGTCCTCGAACTCGGGATCTCACCCATTCTTCCACCGTACGGGTTGAAAAACATTCTAACTTTCTCAACCTCCACCAATTTCTTGAGTATTAAACCGAGACCGGTTCTCGAAATCGGACGTTTCACATAGTCAGATTTCCTTTTATGAAACGCCTTACTCGCAACCGTCGGGTTAAGTAGTACGGAAGTCGGCGTACCGATTGGATAACCGGCCCAGAATACGACCGAATCGATCCATCTCATTTCAGTGCAATCACTTTTCTTCAGCTTTAACTCCGGGAAATCCCGGTTCATGACGTTCAACGTCTTATCCGACCGGCCTAGATACATCCCAATGAAGGTAGCTAAAACCATTTTCTCACCAGGCTTCGTACCGTTGACCGTAGTTAACGTGAGCCTCACGAATAGGTTTCGGTCCGTACTGGGAGCAAAACTCTGCCACTTCATTATAAGATCAACGGCTCCTTCTCCGACGGTTTTTCCGACGCTGAAAACCGTAACTCTCTCCGGTACCGGAACAAGCTTGATCTTGTATCCCAACACAACGCCGAAACTCGCGGCTCCACCTCCTCGAACCGCCCAGAAACGGTCTTCCCCCATTGAAACCCGATCGGTGAATATGTTCCCGTTCGAGTCGACGATCCCGGAGCCGACAACGTTATCCACGGACAATCCGTATTTTCTCATCATTGTTCCGTATCCTCCGCCGCTGAAATGCCCGCCGATACCCAGTGTCGTACACAAGCCTGCGGGGAAGCCGAGGACATTGCTCTTCTCGGCGATTCGGTAATAAAGCTGTCCGGTCGTAGCGCCCGAGTCGACCCAAGCCGTTCCCTCGGTGAGGTTGACGTTGACGGAGCTGAAGTTGAACATGTCGAGTACGAAGAACGGAACGGTGGAGGTGTAAGAGAGACCTTCGAAATCGTGACCACCGCTTCGGATCCTAACTTGAAGAGAGAGCTCGCGGGCGCATCCTACAGCCGCCTGAATGTGTGTCCATGTGGCGGCGGCGACGATGGCTATAGGTTTTGGGGTTGTGGGTTTGTCGAAACGAAGGTTGGGTATGCGGCTGCGGAGGACGGTGGTGAAGGAGGTGTTTGTTGGGATGTAGGCGACGGCGGAGTTTGGAACTTCTGGGTCGTCCGACGGCTGTCGCTGGAGGCATTGGAGGAAAGCCACCGGATCAGTCACGGGCTGTGAAGTTGCTACTGAGACTGAGACAAATAACAGATAAACTACGAGTAATTTTCCCATCTTTTTGCTGTTTGGATTATACTTTTGAAAGCTGGTGTCTCTGTGTATATATAGAAGAGATCCAACGTTCAAATTTGCTCAGGTAATTAGTTTTTAATTAGTGTTTCAGTATACATAGTTATGTGGACTATATAAAATGTACACCCACATCTTTAGTTCACATTTTCTTGACAACGAAAGTTCCTTCCCGCGATTAAATGTCATAGTAGACCATTTAACCTGACTTTGACTTTTGCATATTGTATTGTATTGTATTGATGAGCACTCATGTACACGATAGCTGTTAAGTAACGTGTCATTGTCAGAAATATGACTTTTAAATTAAGTTGTTTGCAGTGTTATGTAACTCATGTGTGATGCAGTACGGATGGACTATTTTTTATAAGGATACGTCAAAGAAAATGTGTTTGATCAGATATGAGTATCGTGCAAGAATTCTTTATCATATCCCGCATTAGGCCTGGGCATTTTACCCGGACCCGAAGACCCGACCCGATACCGACCCGAAAAAGAGGAACCGAACCGAACCCGGAACCGGTAAAATACCCGTACGGATCCTAAATTCCTCTACCCGAAAGACCCGAACCCGAATCGAACCGACCCGAACCCGACCCGAACCCGAGAACCGATGGGTACCCGAAGATCTGAAACCAAAATACACTACAAAATTAAAGATTTACTTCTTTTTTCCTAAATTTTTACTTTTAATGTTCTAAATTTTCAGACCCGAACCGACCCGGATCCGAAAGGAACCGACCCGAACCCGACCCGAAAATTTTACAATACCCGAACGGGTCCTAAACTCCTCTACCCGAAAGACCCGAACCCGAAAAGAACCGACCCGAACCCGACCCGAAAACCCGAATGCCCAGGCCTATCCCGCATTATCCGCTAATATAAAGAGAAGCTTTAAGTGATCAAAAATTAGAAGTTAACGATAAGCTTAAATTTTGGATTTTTTTCTTAAAAAATTATATAAACTGTGGCTGTCGGGATTCGAGCCCAGGTCTCCACTACGAATTCTTACCACTAAATTACAGCCATTTTTAAATATTATTTTGTTAATCAAAATTCAAAATTTAAAAATCACTATTTAACGGGTTAATTGACACACAACAAGGTTCAAAAGTTGGTAAATTTGTATGGTGTAAAAGCACATTAGATTCTTAAATATTAATTTATTAATTAAGTTAGCTTTAAAAACTAAATTAAAAACTATTGTTTTTATGTCAGTTATAGGGAGAACCCTGAGATTTCGGAAGAAAAAAAAAAAAGAGGAGAAGAGGAGGTAATGCTGAAACAGCCACAGGCCCACAGCATCAACACTTTGATATTTGTTAGTTTGTGTAGTGACACCCATATCAAGCCAACTATCATGAAATCTAATTGTAGAGACAAGTAACATGCTATACCATTATTTGGTTTTGTGATTTTTAATTTCAGAATACATTATTCGGTTAGTGATTCGAGTCAAAACTTCTTAACAATTATATCACATTTCTTTTATGGAAAAAGTATAGATACATACATATACAGGACAAATATTAACTTTTATATCCAAATCATAGGTATAATGTCTGAATCCGATAACAACACAGAGCACAAACTCTTTCCCTTTGACATCAAACGATTACATTATTGTTTTTTACTATTAAAATACAAATTGTGGTAGAGATTCTCAATAAAGAAGCAAGAGTGCGTCTCTAGTCTCCCTAGTGGGAGGAGAGCACTGGAATACTCTGCTCGTACCGGAAAAAGTTATCAGGATCAACTCTGCTCTTCACACTAACCAACCTCTCGAAGTTATTCTTGAAATACTTCACTCCATACACTTTACCTTCCTCGTACGTCGAGTTCAAACTCGTGCCAATGTCAACATCTCTGTAGTTCAAAAACGCCTCTCTTGGATTCTTTGACACGTATGGGGTCATCGCTTCGAAAACCCTTTCAGTCTGACTCAAGCATTCGTTAGCAGCTGCTTCCCCTGGCACAAACCAGTTTGCCGCGTACTGGATCTTGAACATGTTGCCTGCTCGATGCGGAAACGCTGTCTCCGTCGATGGAATCTCGCTCATCCTCCCTCCGTACGGGTTCCAAGCCATCGTCACGTTCTCGTTCTCTACCAGAACCTTAAATATCGCCTCTAAACCGGTTCTTGAAATTGGTTTTTGGACGTAGTCGGATTTTCTCTTGAGGTAGATTTGTTTCAGCGGGATCCGGTTCAGCATGACTGATGTTGGTTCTGTACCAGGTGGGATACTATACCAAAACAGAACCGATTCGATCCACTTCATTTCTATACACTCTGTTTTGTTCAGACCAAGCTCCGGGAAGTTCGCGTTCATGATGTCTAGAAGCTTCGATGAGTTTCCGAGAAACATTCCCATGAAAGAAGCCTCCACGGTTTTGTTGCTTGTGCTTAAAGTTAATCTTATGAACAGATCGTTGTCGATCTTGTCTGCAATCTCTTGCCATTTAGCTACAAGTTCCGTGGTGTTCACGCCTCCTCTGTTTCCGACAGCTTCGACGTTAAAGACTGTGACTCTCCCCGGCACCGGAACAAGCTTGATCTTCCAGGCTAAAACAACACAGAAACTAGCGGCTCCACCGCCACGTAAGGCCCAGAAAAGATCTTCTCCCATTGAGCTCCGGTCCAAGACTCTTCCCTTGGCATCAACGATCTTAGCGTCTACAATGTTATCAATCGATAAACCGTATTTCCTCATCATGTTTCCGTAACCGCCGCCGCTAAAATGTCCACCGGCGCCTAAACCTGTGCAGATTCCGGCCGGGAATCCACGGAGATCGTTGCTTTTGTTGGCGACTCCGTAGTATATCTCTCCAAGCGTGGCACCGGATTGGACCCACGCGGTGTCGAGTTTAGGATCGAACTCGATAGACCGGAGGTTGAACATGTCTAGCACGACGAAATCGGTTGTTGATAGATACGACATGCCGTCGTAATCGTGGCCTCCACTGCGGATCCGGAGCTGCAGGCTGAGTTGTTTGGCGCAGGAGATCGTAGCCTGGATGTGAGTGACATCGGCGGCAGCTACAATTGCGACGGGTTTACGTGTCGTGTTGTTGAAGTAACGGAGGTTACGGACGTAATTGTTGAGGATTGTGAGGAAATTTGGGTTTTGGTGAGTGTATGTGAAGTTTTGGATAGGGAAGTTTGGATTTTCGGGTTTGAAATCGAAGATGCATTGTGTGAAAACGTTTTCAAGTGTTGGTGGTGATGCGAACGATGTTGAGATTGTAAAGAGGAAAATAGTGATGATTAGGGCTTGGATTGTTGGAGATTTCATTCTCTTCTGTTTCTCGTTATCAGTTATCACCGTCTTCTGTTGAATATGGTTTGAGAGATTATGGATTTGTATTTCTTATATAGACAACCGGATATTCTTGTACATGTATAAATATCTCTTAGGTAGATTCATATCTTTGTAAATTAGTCAATTACTCAATATGGAAATTCAATGCATAATATGTTGATTTATTTCCTAGCTTTTATATAGATCCCATAAACATAGCCAACAAAGAAATCCGGTTGATATTATTATTGTAACTCTCATATACAAACGCAGTTAGTATCGGAATACTTCATATCTCCTATATCGAACAACTTCGCCCAGTTAAACCGGCCATTCTTCCAGGCATAGAAACATACAGACACGATTCGCTAGTGCGTAAGACCGTAACAGAGCGGGTCACAAGTGGCGAAAACTAATTAAGCCTCCACATGCACCGCATAGACCAAATTAAACAATGGTTAGATGTGACGTTGATTCATTTGGAAGCTATACACAAGTCATTTGCGCTAGCTCAAAGCTGCAAATTAAGTCTATCCCATTTTGCATTAACTGGTTTTCTAGTGCAAGCGCTTCAAACCAAACATTACAATCTGTTAGATTTGGGCCTAACAAACACCTTAAAAGCTCGAAGGTACGTAGAACTCACCCTCAAAAACTAGTTTGCGAGAAGAAGGTTCATTTGAACTTAGTAAGACTTTGTTATTCTCTCTCCTTAATTTCCAGTGTGAGATATTTTAGCATACTTAGTGATATTTTAGTTTTTCTTCTACAATGTCGTGCGCACGAGGACTTGCTCATCCCACCAATATTTAAATTTGGGCGTAGCAAACACCTTAGAACTTATCCGTTGAGGAGTTAGTACATAGAACTTATAAATATACCATCTACTATCCTTTCACGAATGAAATATTTCCACCAATGTGAGACCCTATCATAATCCTTACAATAAGCGGTCTTGGTCCTGAATTTGAGCTGATTGATCAAGTGTGTTAATGAGTTCATTATTAATGAGCTTCTAAATGTACTAAGAGAATCCTTATTTTCTCTCCATTCTAGGATTCATTTCTCCATAAGAGAGGTGGGAATTAGTGAAAGGGTCTAAAACTAATGCGCCAGAGAAAGCAAGAGATTTATTCATAGGAGTTCTAAGAATAAGTAATCACATAAAGGTTTTATTCAATTCTTTTTTTTTTTTCCATTGCTATGTAATCAATATTTCAACTATACTATTATTAGTAAGTTCTGCTATACCCCACAAGCTTCTTTACTAAATTTAATAGCCATATAAAAAAAATCAAACTTACAGCACAATCATTATACAACAGCCATTTCACTAATCAAATATATTGAAACTATGGCTTCACAGGAATACTCTGTTCGTTCCTGAAGAAGTTACCACTATCAACTCTCGTCTTGATCTTCACCAACCTCTCGAAATTTCCAGCGAAGTATTTCTTCCCGTAACGTTGACCTTCGACATAGCTCGTGACTGGTCCGTCGTGAGAATTAATCCCCAAGTCAACATCCCGATAATTAAAAAACGACTGTCTCGGATTCTTGGAGACGAACGGAGTCATGAATTGGTACAACTTCCTTGTCAGTTCCATATACCGGTTCGTTAACCTATCCTCTCTCCAATTAGCACCGTACTGGATCTTCCAAAGATTCCCTGCTCTGTATGGGAACGGAGTCGCCGTCGAAGGAACCTTCGCCATCATGCCGCCGTACGGATTGAAGGCCATAGTGGGAATCTCAAGCTCGATCATCTTCTTCCAAATTGATTCTAAACCGGTTCTTGAAATCGGTTCACGGACGTAATCCGATTTCCTCTTGAGATAATTCACCGTCTGGTTCCTCTGGAGCAGAACTGTCTCCGACGTACCCACTCGAATATTCGTCCAGAAAAGCACCGATTGGATCCAGCTCGTCTCGGTACAGTCAGATTGGACCAGACCCAACTCCGGTAATCTCCGGTTCAATATCGACAGAAGCGTCGATGTGTCTCCGAGGAACATAGCTACGAAGGTTGCCCTGACGGTCTTTTGAGAAGAAACGGTGCCGTTTACGACGTCAATGACTGTTCTTATGAAGAGCTCGTCGGGAAGCTCCGGCGCTACTTGTTGCCACCGGTGAACGATGTCCGTCGCGTTCTGCTCCAACGTCCGGGAGACTCTGAAAACGGTGACGTTTTCAGGGACTTCGACGAGGTTTATTTTGTAGGCCAAAACCACGCCGAAGCTTCCTCCTCCTCCTCCGTTGATTGCCCAGTAGAGATCCTCTCCCATCGATTTTCTATCCAAAATATTTCCTGAGATGTTCAAATATAAACGTTATATATAAAATATAGTGGAAAATGTCTTTGAATATTGTAATATACTATAGGTGATTGTCTAAACTGATTTTTAATTAATTTGACCAAAATCACTGTATCCGAGTTAGTTAGGTTGATTTCGAATTATTGACGCTGGATAATGCTATAAAATTTAATCAGCATATAGTGACATAATGACATAGATTAGAGATATTGATATATTATACCATTGACGTCAACCATTCTTGCATCGATAGTATTATCGACGGTGAGACCATATTTTCTCATGATGTTACCGTACCCTCCACCGCTAATATGGCCGCCGACACCAACCGTCGGGCAAACGCCGGCGGGATAGGCTAGCGTTTTGCTCTTCTCCCATATATAGTAATAAACTTCTCCAAGAATGGCACCGCTTTGGATCCACGCGGTTTTACTCGCTACGTCCACATCCACCGACCGGAGATTAAACATATCGAGGACAAAGAACGGCTTCCCGGAGTAGGAAACGTATGACAAGCCGTCGTAATCGTGGCCGCCGCTTCTGGTTTTCATTTGAAGGTTGTGACGTCGGCCGCAAGTAACTGCGGCTTGAACGTGTGATTCGTGTGTTGCGGCGATTATGAGGAAGGGTTTTGGGGTTGTGGAAGTGTTGAAACGGAGGTTTCGGATGTTGGCTTCTAGTACGGAGGAGTAGGAAAGGTTTCCAGAAAAGATCAAGGCGGAAGAGATGGGATGTTTGGGATCGGAGTTTAGGGTTAGGCATTGTGTGAAAGCCTCGGGACCTGCTAATGATGAGTTTGCATCTTGTATGATGACAACGAAGAAGATCAAAGCTAGCAATGTTGTTCTTGAATGTTTCATTTTGGAGATTGAACGAGCTAGGAAATAAAAATAAATTAAGCAAACTATTGTGTTTATAAATGTCATGAAGGCATTATAAGGTATTTATAACGACAGAGAAGAAGGTGACGCCAAAATGGGGGTTCAAGTAGTCCCAAAGATTTTGATTTGTGTGATGACAATACGTTCTAGAATTGAATTACATTTAAAATTCAAAATGTAAACGATTATTTTTGTATGATTAGAGATCTCACTAACGATGTTAAAAACAAAAATTAGCAATTTCATATTTTCTACTTAGACCAGATTTCAAAAATCAAAAGGCGATGTAAGTATATATGTCTAGGAAGTAATAATAGAGAGAAGAAATGAAAATGTTATTGCTAGGCATATTCATTTACTTTTCGGGAAGGTCTAACGCTTACACAGCTTCTATGGATTTAGTAATCTCAAAGTTTTGGGTGAAACTCGTATCAATATCCACATCTGCAACTTTTACATAAAAGTTCGAAATTTTTTGTGACGTTGATATGGTTTTGAAGTGAATTAAAATCAATTATTTTGCTCTGAGTTGTAACCTGGAACTCGAGTTCATAATGTACGTAGGAGGTTATTTTTGCAAAAACGCTGGAGTTAGTCAGTTATAATCTTTTAAATCGATTAGGGATCACTAAGACCACAAATTAACATTTTTCTCTTAACTGTGATCAAGACAGTCAACGACCTAATTATTTAGATCAAATTGTTGATAAATATCGTATAACAATATCTTAACATTGTCTTGTAATGATGTTACTAATGCTACTGTTTCTCCAACTCTTGGAACGGTTGAAACAGTTTTTTAAAGTGTTGTCACTAACCAGTGGCGGATCCACAACATAATTTTAACAAGGGCATAATACAAAAAGATTAATACCATAATGCTTTTATCAGAGATAAATGAGCATTTAATGAGCATTTAGCAAAAAAAAAAATTGATAAAAGGGGCATAAATTAATTTATTTAGAGGAGCAAAATTAAAAATCTATAGGAAAATGCACTAAAATCTAAAATTCTAGGGGTGGCATATGCCCCACCCATTCTCCAAGTACATCCGCCTCTGTCACTAACACCGTGGTGTCTTCACCCTCACATGTAACCAACCCGATTCATCACTCTCTGGAGCTTACTTCCCAATGTTCCAAATATCACTAAAACCACTTGTCCATTTACTGAGGTAGTTAAACTTGTTGAAACTCCTTATACTCCTAACTCTCTATCTGTTATGGCAGATGAATCTCCTCTATCAGACACTAACATGGGTGACAAATCTGAGCCTTAATCAACTGTCACTATTCCGAGTAGCAAAGTACTTATTACTGTAGAGACCTATATTTTTGGCTCCCAGACTGGTTTGGCTAGTCTTCCTCCCATAATGGCTGGGAATGGTAACAAACAGGATTCTTTATTGTTGGAGACTCTGTAATATGTGGACCAAACATCTACATCATTTCAGAGAACTCTGCATGACAGACCTGTCAAACAAACCCAAAAAATTCAAGATATGTTGGAAAACCTGGTTATCGGGGCCGCTGTTGAAATTGGCTAATATCCATCACTCCCGATTCTTAAATTTCAAATTAAGATATTTTTTATCTTTACTCAAATATATGTTTGGTCAAATATATGTTTTCTCAATTGTCTAACAATTGTAAACTTTGTTATTTTTATATTTAATGCATCAAAACAAATAAAAATATATTTAGATAACAAATATATAGAATTTCTAAAAGATATACTGCGTATGCTTTGTTCATAAACAAAAGGTGGAGACGTTGAATACGTGTTTTATATGTGAGAATCATTGACTACAATATAGTATATAACATGAAGGATACACTTAAGCGGCTAATTTTACTTTCATATGAGCCGCACATAAATAAAAAGGGAAAATGAATTAGAAGTGCATTTTTTATTGAGTATAGCAGAGTCGCAGTAATATACGGCAATAAGAATATTGATTGATATTGCATATAAATTCTTCTGTTGCTTGGATGGACTCTCACTACAAGAAAACAGTGGTTTAGGGACGGAAATTTTGGTCCCAAATTCG
>OVBB01000615.1:0-20619 GCA_900406415.1 Isatis lusitanica
CGGCTGGAAGATCTTTGGCCTTGGGCGGCTGGAAGATCTTTGGCCATGGGCCGCTGGACCATGATCGTGGACTGCTGGCCAATGATCGTGGGCTGCTGGAACATGATGCCCGGGATAAGTCCAGCCGCCATGNAGTCCAGCCGCCATGTCTTGATAAGAAGATGATGGGCGGCTGGAAGATCTTTGGCCTTGGGCGGCTGGACCAAGCACGGTCTTTGGCGGCTGGACCGTGCATCGTCCGTGGGCGGCTGGACGTGTTCGGGATAAGTTCAGAACATGTTCAGCCACCATGCTTCGTTCGATCTCGATCTTTGAGTTCTCGTTCTATCAATCTCCGAGGAGGGGATTTTGACCCCAACAAACATGTTAAAGAGCAAGTGAACGTACCATTGACCATTGGCTGGTACGAGGATGAGATCCTATGCGACATTCTGCCTATGGATGCTAGTCATGTTCTACTTGGCCAACCCTGGAAATTTGATAAGCGAGCCATACATGATGGATATTCAAATCGCATTCCTTTGAACATGAATGAAATAAGATCACTTTGGCTCCATTATCACCTAAGGAAGTACACCAAGATCAGGTTCAACTCAAGAAGAACTATGAACAAAGCAAGCCCAAAAAAGAGACTAAGACCAAGAAGTCCAACTTCTATCTCAAGTCCAACCAGGTCAGGAAAATATTTGTTCTCACATCAATCTCCTATTCTTCTTGTTTGTAAAGAGACACTAACAAATTCAGCTGAATTTGCACCGGAGATTCAAGAGTGATCTTAAGAACATTTTGTAGGAGTTTAAAGATGTTTTTCCTGAAGACAATCCGCAAGGCCTTCCTCTATTACACGGGATAGAGCACCAGATTGATTTTGCTCCCGAAGCTGTTTTCCCAAACCGACCCGTGTACAGGACCAATCCACACCAAGGAGCTACAAAACCAAGTTGGAGAACACATAGAGAATGGATACATACGAGAGAGCATGAGCCTCTTTGATGTTTTTACTTGTGCCCAAAGAGGATTATAGTTGGCGCATGTGTGTGGATTTCCGAGCCATCAACAACATCACGGTAAATTACAGACATCCTATCCATAGACTTGATGACATATTAGATGAGCTCTATGGGTCTTGTGTCTTTTCAAAACTCGATCTCAAAAGTGGTTACCATCAGATTAGAATGAAAGAAGGAGATGAGTGGAAAACCACTTTCAAAACTAAGCATGGGTTGTATGAATGGCTAGTGATGCCTTATGGCTTAACTAATGCACGTAGTACTTTTATGAGGCTGATGAACCATGTGCTTAGGTCTTTCATAGGCGTGTTTGTTTTGGTCTATTTTGATGACATATTAGTTTATAGCTAGAGTTTAGAAGAGCATGCTAGTCATTTGCAATTAGTCTTAGATGTTCTTAAGAAGGAGAAACTCTATGCTAACTTGAAGAAGTGCACTTTTGGAACAGATAACCTTGTCTTCCTATGTTTTTTTGTTAGTGCAGATGGAGTTAAAGTGGATGAGGAGAAAGTGAAAGCCATCCGCGAATGGCCAAGTCCAAAGACCGTAGGTGAAGTAAGGAGCTTCCATGGCCTAGCTGGGTTCTATAGTCGGTTTGTCAAGAACTTTTGCACTATAGCTGCTTCATTGACTGAGGTGATCAAGATGGAGGTCGGATTTAAATGGGGAGAGGCTCAAGAAACCGCATTCCAAGCCTTGAAAGAGAAGCTTACAAACTCCCCTCTTTTTGCTTTGCCAGATTTTATGAAAACTTTGGAGATTGAATGTGATGCTTCTGGTGTAGGTATTGGTGCTGTTCTCATGCAGGGGAGGAAACCGATTGCGTTCTTCAGAGAAATACTTGGAGGTGCTACATTAAACTATCCGACTTATGACAAAGACCTCTATGCCTTGGTCCGAGCGCTTCACACTAGGCAACACTATTTGTGGCCTAAGGAGTTTGTTATTCACACTGATCACGAGTCCCTAAAGCATCTCAAGGGCCGGCAGAAACTTAACAAGAGGCATGCTCGTTGGGTGGAGTTCATAGAAACCTTTCTCTATGTGATCAGATACAAACAAGATAAGGAAAACATTGTGGCCGATGCTCTTTCACGCAGGTATGTTCTCTTGTCCACTTTCGAGGAAAAACTGATTGGGTTTGAATTCATGAAAGAACTGTACGCAGAAGATTCAGATTTTAAAGAACCTTACCATGAAAGTGAATGAACCGCATTTGGAAAGTATTATCGGGTTAATGGCTTTTTGTTCCATGATAACCGTTTTTGTGTCCCCATTGTTCTTTGACAGAGATGTTTATCTGGGAAGCTCACGGTGGTGGGCTGATGAGGCACTTCAGTGTGAAAAAGACTTGTCATTTCTATTGGCCGACTATGCTAAAAGAGGTGGAGAAAATCTGTAGCCAGTGTGTTACTTGCAAGCAAGCCAAATCCAGAGCTCAACCCCAAGGTCTGTACTCCCCTTTACCCATTCCTTCACATCTGTGGACTGATCTTTCGATAGATTTTGTGCTAGGGCTCCCTAAGTCTAGAGCCGGTAGAGATTCAATTTTTGTGGTTGTGGATAGGTTTTCGAAAATGTCCCATTTAATTCCTTGTCTTAGATCTGATGATGCGGTGCATGTTTCTAACTTGTTCTTTCGTGAGGTTGTTAAGTTGCACGGTATGCCTAGAACAATTGTTTCAGATAGGGATGCTAAGTTTCCTAGTTTCTTTTGGAAGACCCTTTGGTCAAAACTAGAAACCAAGTTGCTATTTTTCAACTACTTGTCACCCTCAGACTGATGGGCAAACAGAAGTAGTCAATAGGAGTTTGTCAGCCTTTCTTAGGACAGTGGTTAAAAAGAACCTTAGAACTTGGGAAGAGATTTTACCTCATGTAGAGTTTGCTTATGACCATTCCATGCATTCAGCTACTAAGTACTCTCCTATTGAAATTGTTTATGCCAACAAGAAAAGGCGAGAACTGTTGTTTAATCCCGAAGACTTGGTTTGGGTCCACTTGAGGAAGGATAGGTTCCCGCAAGAAAGAAAGTCAAAGTTGATGCCAAGAATTGATGGTCCTTTTGAAGTGGTCAAACGCTTGAACAAAAATGCCTACCAACTTGATCTTCAAGGTAAGTATGAGATTTCTTCTAGGTTTAATGTTCCTGATCTCGTCCGCTTTATGGTAGATGTTCCAGATTTGTGGACTGATCCTTTTCAAGAAGGGGGGAATGGTAGCTCCATGAGTGATACACTGGACCAGAGTGAGGCAGAAGACACGGATCAGGAGGAACAGCATGGACCAGAATATGGATTAAGGAACCATAGACTTGGCACGGAAGGATTTCTCGCGGCACCCGGAAGAGCCACTGACCCGAGTACACTCATTCAACAAACCATGGAGCTGTTTGTTATTTCTACCGTCCTTAACCGCGAAGAACATCTTGAAACACTTAAGGATGCTATTCAGATTGAAGTTGCACGGATTGAGCCTAATGATCAATACATGACCAAAGATCATTGTGTGACTCTAATTCAAATTCAAGATCAAGCCCATCTCGCCCCATAAGCTGAAGACCAAAACCAAAACCGAAAACTCTTTATGCAATTTCTTTTCCTTTTAGGCCATTTTGGAAATTACTTAAACTTTACCTTTTGAACTTCCTCTCTTTGCTTTATGTTTGAAACAACTCTGAATTTTGATAATTATCGAATTTTCTAAGTTCTAAGAGCTTCTCTTGGTTCCATCGTGAACTTTTCTGTTGATTTGTTGGGTTACATTGATCAACACTTTCCTTTTTGTTGTTCTAGTGAGTCATATCTAGAAGCAAGAAGTCCGAGAATATCAAAGGAACCTCCATAGCTTGTGTGACACATTCACCCCATCAAAGCCATCAAAGGAGCTAGTAGCTTCCAGCTGATCTATCCATCTTACCGAGATTGAAAGAATTCATAGACGACACTTCATCACCATTCAAAATTTGTAACCCTTCTCCTTTTGCAAATAAAGGATTTTTGCTCATCCCTGAAATATCTTCTGGCTTCTTTCCAAAGTTTTAAAAGTTCAAATTAAACAAAAAATTGCAACTATATAATAACATGTAATATGTTAACAAATCAGTTTATTTTGGATAGAAATATATTTTCAATGTTATACAAGTAGTTAAATATTGGTTTTTTGGAAAAAACTAATTTAATTTTAAATAGATTATATTATGAATATATAATATCCAAACCGGGCTCGGGTTATAATCTAGTATAACTAAAACAAAATATATAAAGTACAATTAACTTAAGATGATATTTAAGAATATTTAATTGGTCGTTTAAATGCTAATATTGACAGTTTTAAAGGTAAAAAACCATTATCTTAACAAAAAATAATCATATACATTATTTTTTTATTTTTTTATTTGATCTATATTGTTTGGTCACCAACATATAAAAAAATTCCTAATGCCTGATATTAGTTTATAGATATTTTTCTTACCTTCTCTATGTATTTGTAATAGTCTTATATGTAATTAAATTTATTGTATTATTTTGTCACCAATATCTATGATAGTTTATAAATAGTTAATTATAAAAATGAGATAATTAATTTGAATTAGAAAGTTGTATGATCTAATATTAAGTTGATTTTTCTTCAATATAAATTTATAATTAATTTGATCTTATATTTCAAATAAGAAAATTTCTTAATTTAACGTTAAGGTGGGTTTTTAATCTATAAATAATTTATTAGTTTATATTGTAAACTGAAAAGTTTTCTAATGTAATTTTTACTTGATTTTTTGTTTAATATAAACTTACATATAATTTCTTTATCTTATGACTTTTTCTATTAACAATTCTTATTATATAAAGTATGGTTTCAAAGTTAGTAATTACCAAGATTGAGCCATGTGGCATTCTATTATTTTAGAATTTTGACATGTGTCACATAGAGAAAAGATTAATATCATATTTCAGGGAAAAAAATCTGAAGAAAAAAAGAGAATCTTAGAAAAAAAAGAAATTTCTATTCTGAAGCAAAAAGGAAAACATATAAAACTAATGTCATATTTCAGGGAAACAATCTCAAGCAAAAAGGTAATCTTATAAAAAAAAACATTTCTATTCTGAAGAAAAATAACATAAAAACTATTCATTGTGCGATTAATATAAAGGAAATAAACGTAATGAAATCACTAAATTTAAAAGGAAACTTTACAAAAATATTCATTGTTCGGTTAATATTAAAGATAACTAAGGATATAGACTTATTAATATCTTATTAAAAAAAGAAAAGGATTTTAAGTCTTTCAACAAAAAAGGAAATATAATATAGAAAAAGAAAATTAAGAAAAATATTATTACCTTTTAAAAATCTTACAAAATATTTCCATGTCTATATAAAGAAATTGACTTTTTCATAATTTACAAGATCAGAAAATATGTTGAGTGAGTCAATCAAATTTTGACATGTAATAATTTTATCTTTTCTAATTAAATAAAAGATAAATTTTAATTATTTTTTTCTATAAATGAATATATAAAATACGTTTTATCAATTAAAAAATTATAACCAGTTTTTTATAAGAATTTCTCTCCGAATTTCAAGGAATTTTGGTTGAAAATAATTACTTTTTAAAATGTCGAATTTTTAGTTTTTCTTAAGTAAATAGAATCAAAAAAAAAAAAAAATAAATAAAGTAATAATTGAGTATTATAATACATAAAAGAATAAAAATTGTTAAGATTTACTAATTAACATGATCATGTTATATGTTAAGTGAGACAATCAGATCTTAATGTATAAATTTTGTTTTTGTAACTGAATAAAGTTAAAAATACAATCAGTTTTCTTTGACCAAATTTTTTTTCTTTGAGATTTTATAATATCAAAAAATAAAAAATTTATTATATAAAGTTTAGTTTCTAAAAATAATAAAAAAACATAACCGCCACACATATTGAAATTATTTAATAATATTTTAACACCTATAATTTATTTCCTAACCAATTTTAACTAAAAAGATAAAAAAAATTATTTTTATGATATGAAAACACATAAAAGAAAACAGAATACTTTAGTTTTCCAAATCCATAAAAGAAAAAGGAAAATCATATCTCTTATCTTATTAAATAAAACTTGATGTTTAAAACCATATTGATATAATCGTAACATGTGTTAGATCTATCTATGAAATTTTGGCACATGTAAAGAATCATTTTAAGATAAAATATATATAATAATTATTTAATAACAATATTACTGTGTATGATTATATATGAAAAAATTAAGTTTTAACATAAAACTGTTTTCATTTTTAAGGTTTACAAATTTGATAATCTTCTATATTTGATTCATTAAACTATTTTTAAGTGATATCATATTTTTGGGTCAAGAAGTAATATAATATTTAAAATATATTTTTAGTTTCTTTTTGTTTATTTAGAAAAATAATTTCTACAGGTTTCTCGAATTTCTCAAATGTGAGTTATAAAATATAGTTTTTGTATAATTTAACACAAATTTTGATCTAAAATTGAAAATAAATATGTTATGCGAGTTATCAATTTTAGATTTCAAATATTTGTTTACACCTGCGTATCACGCGAGTCCTAATCTAGTACAATTATAAAATTTAGTAGTTTTCTTGATATTGACTATTGATGTGGAATAATACTATTGATTGTTATAAATTCTAAATCCTAGGTGAACACTCTTAGAGAATCAACTTTATATATTAATAGATAGATTTATATTAAAGTGAACACCGAATATTTCTAAATTGGGGTCTCGCCCTAATTTTTTCTCTCTGCCACACTTTTCGAGGCGCCGTCTGAGTTTTGGTTCTCCGATGTCGGCGGAGCTTCTGCTCGCCGGCGTCGTCTCCTGTTTTGTTCTCTGTTATTCTCTTCCCTCCTTCCTCTCCTCTGTGCCCTTTTTTTGGATTTTATCTTCTGTTTTTTTTCTTCCTTTGGGTTCCTTGGTTTTTAAGCTGCGTTCGTCTTCGTCGTTGCCAGATCTGGTGCAGTCGACCTTCGTGGAGTGCTCTGCCTCCTCGATCTGCCGCCATTGTTAGATTCTTGGTTGCAGTTTGCAATCTTTGTTGTTCCTTCTTTCTTTTAGTTTTCTTGGTTCTTCCTTTTCGTTAGTTTCGGGGTTTCAGTCTTTTGTTCTAGATCTAGATTTGCTATCTCTAGCGGTTGTGGTTTAGTCTTTGGTGTTTGTGGTTCTGGCCTCGTCGTGCCGTTTGGTGTTGTGGAGGGTTGTTGTATTTTTACCTTCTTAGTTTTTGTTATGTATTCTACCTTGGTTCTGGAGGATTCGGTCCTGCCGGCTTTAGTCTCCCTTAAAACTTTAAGGCGTTTCGTTTCCCGTAAAACTCTCGGGCGTTGTTCCTCTTTCGCATGATTCCATATGTGTGAAGTGAGTTTTTGTTGTTTTTCTTTGCGTTTTCTTATGTGAGGAAGGAGCTTGTGGTGTTGTTGGGTTTTTTTTGCGTTGGTATTACTTTCACTTTTTCAAAGTGGGGTTGTTGAGATGTTGTGGAAGTTAGGCAGCATAGTTCCAGTTGGTCTGGAGTTGCAGTTGGTCTGGGGTTCTTTGCAGCAGTTTTGGTGGCCGGTTTCTTTCCTCTTGGTTTTGAGTACTTGTACCTTTCCGCTGAAATGCTCTGGTTCGCAGTTTTGGACTATTCTGTTTCAGAGACATGTTTTGATGTTATTGCGGTTATGTTCTTGTTGCTCTTCCGACGAGGTTTTGAGATCATCAGCCTTCACTTCCTTGTGCTTTAGAGTTATCCCTTTCTGTTTATTGATCCTTGTTTGGATTGTTTATGTTTTTGTTGGGACTTCGGAATTTATGCCTGTGTGTAAGGTCCGGGAATTATGTTCTTCCTCTGTATGAGCTCGATCTTCAACTTTAATAAATTCCAATAGATGACAAAAAAATAAGATATATTTAAATTATTATTTTAATGTTTTGTTTTGATTTAATTAAATTAAAAAAGATTGAACCAATAGCAAAAAAGTAAGTGTCGTGAGGTTCTAAATCTGAGTTTCTAAGAGCATCATTATTGGAGAGCTTGGAGAGGGTTCTACTCTTAAAAATAAAGAAAAAAGGAAAAAATAATTAGGTGGCGATTATTATTTTTGGAGTCGCCTCTGAAAGCAGAGGCGTGAGAAGAGGTTCTGCTTTCCACGGTTTTATCATGATTCGTTGTAAGAAGATAAAAAGTTCCCCAAAAATTTTCTCTTTTTTTCTCTTCTCTGGCGGGGCTTGTTCTTCACTGGTATTGAACTTTCTTTTTATTTCTCTCCTGTTTTTTAATTTTGGTTTATTATCAGTTAGAATTCGATATTAAAGATCCCGAAATATAATCATTTTGTTTGTTCTAGAGATAATTCCGCATAATCTGCTTCTGATTCTTGCTGGATTTTTGTAATTTTTGTAGATTCAAATTAATTTTCATGCCAAGTGTTTTGATCTTTGGGTTTCTCCAAACGTATAGATGTAATGATTATTTTGGAGTCACATATGTATAATCAATGTGTTATGGTCATTATTTAAAGTAGTCAAAACTTATGTGGTCACTTTGGTATAAATAAAAGACTAAGGGGCATAAGTGTTATGAAATATTAATATGTGGATGCCAAAGGTACGCTCCGCTTATGCATCTTTATCATTCAGAGATTGACATGTTTTATGGTTGTAGGAATTGAGAAATAATTCAAACAATTGGTATCAGAGCCTCATGTTCAGTTTCTATTTGATAATCAGTTTTTATGCAAATAAATTCGGATTTATTGTTTGGTGAGAAATTTTAGATTATTGAATCTGTTCTTTTTTTAAAGATTGATCTAGAATCAGTATTCTGGAATATGTGGTTTAAGGTTTTGGTTGTAGATCTAAATCACATGCATGTTATGTAGCTTTGATGTTTGTTCTAGATGAAAACATGTGTTTGATCTTAGATCTACAATAAAGTTTATGAAATATTTGAATCTAAATATATTGCTTATAAAGTTTATCCTTTCTGAAATTTTCGGAATATTTGGGAGCAATTTTGGGTCAGATTCAAAATTAAGTTTCATGTTCTGATTTTCTTGTTTTTTTTTTTTTTTGGCCATGGGGGCTGGAGAGCAAGAAAAATTATGGTTTGGGCATAATGTTGAAGAAAGTGGATGAAACTCATCTTTCATTTATTTGATTTTTGTACTGGGCTTTTGGGCCCATTAACAATAAAGAAAATATAAAATAAAAGGTTAGGGCCTTCAAGCTCATAAAACCCATAAGACAATTAAATGAAACTAAAGTCATTTCGAACCCTGGAACGCATAAACATACAGATCCATTCCCCTCCCTTCTCAACCATTCGGCTACGGTAATATTCATGCATAAAGAGCCCTCAGATATATTATTATATGTGTGCGCAAGAATAAAACTTAATTTTTAATCAATAAATAAATTCGATTGTGCATGTATAATATTTGAATTGGATTAATTGATGCTAGATGTTGCCAAAGTAACTTCTCTTGTGGATATTTTTGTCATGAAAATATTAAATGAAATATGTATGTAAATTCATGCGAATATTAAATCGGCCCAAAGGAAGATTTATATTTGGCCGAGTTTACATATGTATATATGTGTATGTTCCTGCGAATATTAAATCGGTCCAAAGGAAAGTTTATATTTGGCTGAATATATGCATACATTTGATAACAAACATGTGACCATTATTAAGAAGAACCATGTGAATAATAAATCAGCCCCAAAGGAAGGTTTATTATTTATCATGCATTATTTTCAATGTTTGATTACTAAAACAAGAGTATCGTTAGCAGTTAATATTACTGTCCAAAGACTTGATATTAATGTTGCATTTGATATCTTGTGATGGGTTGTACAATTTTTTAATAATTTATTATTGATGTCTAAGATGTAAAAGTGAGTTACTAATGAAAGATTCTTCTGATTTGCGGTAATTATTTCAGTAACTGCAAACTTATGTTCAATTCCGACACTTACGGGTTCCAACTATAAGGAATGGAAAAGTAAAGTTAAGATTGTCCTGGGGTGTATGGATCTTGACCTTGCGTTAAGGATGGAACAACCTGCTTCTCCTACATATATCGGCAGTGCTGAGTATAAGGGGGTTTATGAGAAGTGGGAACGTTCTAATCACATTGGTTTAATGATCATTTTGGACACCATTCCAGAAACCTTTAGAGGTGATGAGGAGATCAACGATCTAAAACAGTTCCTTGCTGAGATGGATTTACATTTTGCAAAGAGCGATAAAGCAGAAATAAGTACGCTTCTGTATCGCTTTATTACCATGAGGTATCACGGCAAAGGAAACATAAGGGAGCACATTTTGGAATTGTCTAACATTGTTTCAAAACTTAAGAGTCTTAAGACTGAGCTTCCGGAAGAAGTGCTCATCTTCTTTGTCTTGAACTCTCTTCCTCCTAGTTTCAATCAATTGAAATCCAGTTACAACACACAGAAGGAGAAATGGTTTCTTAATGAACTCATTTTATACTGTGTGCAAGAGGAGGATAGGATGAAACAAGAAAAGACTGAAAGTGCTCATATGGTTAACACCTCTAAGGGACATGGAAAAAGAAGGAAAATTGAGGTTGTTAAGAATAATGCTGCTAAGGGTCCATCTCAAATGAAGCATGCTAAGGTTGAAGATACATGCTTCTTTTGTAGAAAACATGGACACATGAAGAAGGACTGCCAAAAGTACCATGCTTGGCGTGGGAAGAAAGGTATGTTCCTTGATATGGTGGCTAGACTCAGCTGCAACTAGTAACATCAGTGTTTCATTGTAGGGTTGCCTGAGCTACCGAAAACCAACTAAAGCTGAAAGATGTATTCATATGGCTAATGGTTTTCCGGTGCATGTGGAGGCAATTGCGCATTTTGGACTGTATTTTAGTACGGGTTATTTTCTGGATTTGAAAGACCCTTTTGTTGTACTGTCACTTAGACAGAATTTGGTTTCTGTTCCTTATTTAGACAAATCTGGTTACTCTTGTCTAAATGGGAATCATAAAGTTTCTTTGTCTTTAAATTCAGTTTTAATTGGAACTGGTACACTTTTTGGAAAATCATAGTCTTTATATGCTAGACACTGTACCTTCTCATAATAAAAGTTCAAGTGTTGAATCAAGGAGTACTAAACGTAAATTCGAAAATGCAAGTTCAGGAATTCTTTGGCACAAACGCTTATGTCACATCTCTAGAAATAGAGTTGAGCGACTTGTGTCGGATGGTTTATTGAATTTTGTTGACTTCACAAATTGTGATTTCTGTGTGGATTGCATTAAAGAAAAACAGACTAAACATAAGAAATTAGGGGCATATAGAGCTAAAGAAGTCCTTGAGTTGATACATACAGATATTTGTGGACCTTTCCCTACGGCATCTTGGAATGGTCAACAATACTTTATATCATTCATAGACGACTTTTCTCGATATGCATATTTATTTCTTATTCATGAAAAGTCAGAGTCTTTGAACGTGTTCAAGAAGTTTAAGGCTGAAGTTGAAAACCAACTTGAGCGAATGATTAAATCTGTCAGATCTGATCGTGGTGGAGAATACTACGTCCAGGACCATTTGCCAGATACCTAGAGGAGTGTGGCATTGTTCCACAGTACACCATGCCTGGATCTCCAGGCATGAATGGTGTATCTGAAAGGCGCAATCGCACTCTTAAGGACATGGTAAGGAGTATGATCAGTCATTCCACCTCTCCTGAATCACTCTGGGGAGAGGCACTAAAGACTGCAGCGTACATTCTAAACAGAGTACCAACTAAACCAACTGCAAAGACACCTTATGAGCTTTGGACTGGCAGAAAACCTAGTCTGAAGCACCTTAACATCTGGAGATGTCCAGCTGAGGCTAGGCCTTATAGGCCATTTGAGAAGAAATTGGACTCCAGAACTGTGAGCAGTTTCTTTGTTGGTTATTCTGAGGGATCTAAGGGCTATAAGTTTTATGATCCCATACAGAAAAATATTTTTGAGACGGGAACAGCCACATTTTTTTAGGATGTTGAATTTGGGGGAAAAAATAAAGTTAAAGATATCATCTTTAAGGAAGAATCGGATTCAGTCTCTGAACCGATTTATATAGTGCATTTGGATAAAGCAAATTTTGAACCTCAAGTTGATATTAAAGTCCTTCCTCCCAATGAAGATGACAATGTTATTGAACATGAAGGTCAAATTCAAAATCCTCAAGAAATAGTACAGCAAGATCAAGTGCCTTTGCGGCGATCCACTAAAGAAAGTAGAAGCGCTATTCCGAATGATTATATAGTATTTCTTATGGAACAAGAGGAAAATCAAACCCACTTAGAAGAGGATCCTATCAACTTCCGTGAGGCCATGGGTAGTTCCAATTCAGATAAGTGGGTCAAAGCTAGTGAGGAAGAGTATCAGTCAATGCTAGACAATGAGGTTTGGGACGTTGTCCAATTACCAGAAGGAAAGAAAGCCATTGGTTGCAAATGGATATTTAAAACCAAAATGGATTCAAATGGTAGTGTGGAAAGGTATAAGGCTGGTCTAGTAGCAAAAGGCTATACTCAGAAAGAAGGGATTGACTACAAAGAAACCTTTTCTCCGGTCTCATCAAAGGATTCTTGTAGGACAATCATGGCCCTTGTTACACATTATGACTTCGAGCTTCATCAGATGGATGTCAAGACAGTGTTTCTCAATGGAAACATTGATGAAACAATTTATATGAAGCAACCAGAAAACTTTGTGATAGGTGATCCAAAGAAGATGGTATGCAAATTAAAGAAATCCATCTATGGACTCAAACAAGCTTCTCGTCAATGGTACCACAAATTTCATGAAGTAATCACCTCCTTTGGTTTTGAGGTGAATTTGGTTGAAGATTGTGTGTATCAAAAGTTCAGTGGGAGTAAGTGTATGTTCCTGGTTTTATATGTCGATGACATACTTTTGGGGACTAACGATATGGTTATGCTGGTTGAAACCAAGAGCTTTCTTAAGGACAATTTTGAGATGAAAGATCTTGGTGAGACATCTTTTGTACTAGGGATCGAGATTCGTCGAGATCGTTCTCGAGGAATTCTTGGATTATCACAAAAGAGATATATCGATAAAGTACTTAAAAGATATGGCATGTCTAATTGCATACCAGAAAATTATACCCCAATCGCTAAGGGAAACAAATTTTGTCTCAAACAGTGCCCTCAAGAAAAGTTGAAAATTCAGGAGATGCAGAAGATCCCTTATGCATCAGCTGTGGGGAGTCTAATGTATGCTCAAGTTTGTATGCGTCCAGATTTAGCGTATATAGTTGGAGTTTTGGGCAGATACTTAAGTAATCCAGGTATGGACCATTGGAAAGCAGTCAAAAGGGTCTTGCGGTACCTACAAAGAACAAAGGATTACACGCTTACTTATCAGAGATCAGAAAATTTGGAGATCATTGGATATTCTGATTCTGATTTTGCTGGATGTCAAGAGAGTAAAAGTCCACTTCAGGCTATGTTTTCTGTTGTCTAGTGGAGCTATTTCTTGGTGTAGTGCAAAGCAATCTTTAGTAGCTTCCTCCACAATGGCTGGAGAATATGTAGCAATTTTTTAGGCATCCGATAAGGGACGTTGGTTGAGGAATTTTGTCACTGGACTGCAAATTCTTGAAGGAATTGAAAGACCACTAAAGTTATATTGTGACAATAAAGCAGTTGTTTTGTACTCTAACAAGACTAGGAGTGCAACAAAGTCCAAGTTTATTGAAATTAAGTTCCTGGTTGTTCAGGAAAGAGTACAAAGTGGAGAGATTTCCATAGAACATTTAGGGACAAACTACATGATAGCTGATCCTCTCACAAAAGGAATTACACCGAAGATCTTTCATGAGCATACTGCTCGAATGGGTGTTTTAGTGTTTGATGACCTTTTGGTTTTGTGAGAGTTTGTCAATTCGGGTTTTATGTGTTTCAGTTGTGTTTATGCACATTTTCTTTCAGATATAAAGTTTTCAGTTTACACTCTTTGTACAATAAAGTTAAAGGATCTCACTAAGGTAGGTTCAGTTGAAAATCGACATGTGTTGATCACTTTTCATGTGATTTTCATGCTACATTTTTCATAATTAGTCTATGTCATTCGGTTATATTGATTTCAGTGACCATGGAAGGTCTAGTTATGATTGATATAACGAAAGTCGTCATGATCCTATGTTGTTATAACTAATGGACGAGATTGTTTATGCTCTGATATATAATGAAAATTCTGAGCTCATAAAGTCTATCACATTTTCAGATACATATGTGACCCAGTGGAAGATTGTAATGATTATTTTGGGGTCACACATGTATAATCAATGTGTTAGGGTCATTATTTAAAGTAGTCAAAACTTATGTGGTCACTTTGGTATTAAAAAAGGACTAAGGAGCATAAGTGTTATGAAATATTAATATGTGGATACTTAAAGCAAATTCTAATTTGATGAAGGGTCGAATTGTAAATTGATACTCTATATAAATAGAGGGTTATGGTTCTCCAACAACCCTAGCAGAAAATACAGAACTCTCTGCATCCCGTCAACAGAGAACTAAAGTCACATAGGGTTTGTTGTGGAAGAGCCATTGCCAAACTTCAGAACATAAATCATGGATCCTAAAGGTATGCTTACGCTTATGCATCTTTATCATTCAGAGATTGGCATGTTTTTTGGTTGTAGGAATTGAGAAATAATTCCAACAATAGATGTTCTGTTTGCTTGTGCTCTTCAACCAATCCATGTAGTTGAGCTGTATACGAAAAAACTGGTTTGTTCCTTGAACATCTTGAGTTTCGAATCGACATGTCAGCTCTACGTCTCTGATGTTTGGCTCCGTATCTAGGTTGCAGAACTTTTACTTACGAGTTTAGATATGATTCAAGCTTTGTATGTATTGAACCATGATCTCGCACAGATCTAGTTTGTGGGTTTAAGAGAATATCAAACAGATAATAAAACCGAATAACGATTTTTATTGATTATAACTGAACATTGAAAAAGGCTGCCTACGTACCCCCAAAAGGGATCAAGCCGATCGTAGTTCGTTTACAAGAGAATTAGAGTTTAGAGAGAAGTCGATTTCTCTCTGTGTTTCTAAATGATCTTCTGGCTGAAAACCCTCTTCTTTTTATAAGAAGCTTTCGCCGACCTAAGTCCTCGAGACTTAGAAAAAATTCTGGATTCTTCGAGATTCTTCTTCCTTTTCACGAAGGCAAGATTATCTTCCATAAAAATAAAAGGATAATTTTTAATAAAAAAAAGAATAATTCCTCTTTTACGCGAAAAATGAATTATCTATTAAATTTAACATTTATCGGAAATGAATAAATGATAATATTTAATTGTCGTCGAATAATAATTGCGTAATTATTATTAATGAGTCGAGGTGAATTCATGTTGGGCCTTGAAGAAGGGTGCTAAACCCTTATCCAACAATAAGCCCCCCCTCAGTTCGTCGAGCGATACGACTCGAGCTCAGCGAATTTGAAGAGAGTTGGTTCGGCATGAATTCAGCTCAGCGTGCTTAAACGAAGATAGACAGGGAATCGAAGACAACTTGAATCATTTCAAGATCCACTTTTCAATGTTAAGTTGCTTCCATTTTGTCTTCCGAAGTCCGGTTCGTGGACTTTGACGTCGTACTCTTGTAATGCCGATGGGCGTTTTCTAAGTCAATGAAATTACGGCATTTCCAAGTAACTTAGACGATTCAAGAGTAATAGTCTGAATGATTTAGATTACCGTGCTAGTGGAATGACTGAGCTGAGTAGTATACTCGAAAACTTATTCAAAGTCAGTTCAATTCGGAATAGACTTGATTCTTGAGACTGTCAAGGTAAGTCGACATCTGAGATGTGCGAGGCTAACATCTGCTTGCATCGTCAGAGGCTTACGTCGGCTCGGCTTACAACTTGAAAGGTAAGTCTGTTTCGGACAGAGCATCTCAATCAAGAATAGATACGCTCTCGAGACTGAACTCCGGCGTGGTTTCGTGGGTCAGTCATAGGCTCGAGAGGTGCGGGTGGTTCGAACCCGGCTTTATATTAACCTGCCGATCGCCTGGCCAGGACGACGACGTAATGGTCTAGCTTAGAGCTAAAGGCGAAGCGCCTACGTGTGAGCGTAGCTCGGCACAGTTTTGACAGTTACTGAAAAACTGAAGTAAAAGCAACCGTTAATGGTGCGAACGATTTGTAACGAGACGAATCTTTTCCGAAGGAAGAATTTTTTTTGATGTACAGCTGAACCCTTTTACGGGCTGCCTACGTACCCCGAAAGGGGATCAAGCCGTTCGTAGTGCATAGAGCGAGTTACTGAAAAACTGAAGTGATGGCGACCAATCACGATTTTCAGCGACGGCTAAGTACTGAATTTTAGTGAAGCGCTAAAAAATAGTAAGGAGCTAGAAGCGACGAGCCGAGCTGATAGCAAGGAGCTAAAAGCGACGAGGCGAGCTGATAGCAAGGAGCTAAAAGCGACGAGGCGAGCTGATAGCAAGGAGCTAAAAGCGATGAGGCGAACTTATAGCAAGGAGCTAAAAGCGACGAAGCGAGCTGAAAGCAAGGAGCTAAAAGCGACGAGGCGAGCTTATAGCAACGAGCTAAAAGCGATGAGGCGAGCTGATAGCAAGGAGCTAAAAGCGACGAGACGAGCTTATAGCAGCAAGCTAAAAGCGACGAGGCGAACTTATAGCAGCGAGCTAAAAGCGACGAGTTGGCTTGATAAAACGACATTATTTTTGTACAAGCTAAGGAACTCAAGCTGGACGAGTCGACGAATTTGGGATGGACGAGCCGACGAGCTCGGGCTAGACGAGGTGACGCGCTCGAGATAGACGAGATGACACGTTCGAGATAGACGAGGTGACGCGCTCGAAATAGACGAGATGACGCGCTCAAAATAGACAAGGTGATGCGCTCAAGCTAGACGAGCTGACGAGCTCGGTCTAGAAGAGGTGACGAACTCGGTACATGCTCGAGCTAGACGAGGCGACGTGCTCGAAATAGACGAGGCGACATACTCTGTCTTGACGAGGCGATGTGCTCGAGCTAGGCGAGCTGAAACAAAGCATTGAATTTGTGCGCGAAGTAGCTTTCCTAAGAGGAGAGCTTGGCTTGGAGAAGAAGAAATGGAGCTCGTCGATGAGCTTGTTCCGTAAGGAACTAGAACTTGCAAGGTGAGCTCGTCCTTTTTTTTTTTTCGCGGGCAACTCGTTGTGAAGTTAGTCATGTCGACTGAATTTTATGAGCTCGGCAAATTAAAACTGAGCGCGGTGAGCTGGTCGTCGTCAATCCCGATGGTTTGGTCGAGCTCTCGAGTTTAAAGACGTCGTGAATCCCCGGAAGCGTGAGATCATCTTCTAAGGTCCGAGTCGGGTCGGCTAGATACAAGGGACAGACGTGAGAACTTGCTCTTGCGACGAGCTCGTTTTCAAAGAGCGATGAGCACGTTTCTTTTGGCGGAGTTTCATGCATGGGCTCGTCTCGTATCTCGCAAGATGAAATCTTTTTTTGATTTTTTGCAAAGAGAGCTGATGAGCTCGTTCTTCTATCATCTTGTTGTTGCAACGTTAATGATTTGATTGGCCTTCTCAGGAGTTCGACGAGCTTAACGTGAACTATCTTTTAAAAGATATGGAACTCGTCTCGTCGTGAGCTCGTGAGATATTGTAGTTGATTTGACCTTGTGGCTGGGTCTTCTACGAAACTCCAATCGTGGTGTTGCCGTGTTTAGTCTTCTCGTGAATGAGCTGAATGTAACCCATTCCTCCTCCTTTTTGCTTTATTTGTTTATTCTTTTTCTTCTTCTCGTTTTTTTTTTTAAACGATATGGAGCTCGTCCATGGCGGAGGTTAAGAGTTAGTCTCGTCGTAAGCTATCTTTTTTTCAACAATATCTTTGTCATTCGATCCAATAGCGTTCCGTTAGATAGGAACAGATTTGATAAATACTGATAACTCTCGGATAGAGTATTAGAACGGAAAAATCCCGTCTTGCTGTGGGCTCCGTGAGTTCGTCACGTTGAGAGCTCGTCTCGTCGAAAGCTGTCTCGTGAACTCGTCTCTTTGAGAGCTCGTCTCGGCGTGAGTTCGTCTCGGCGTGAGCTCGTCTTCTCTTTCTTCTTTGATATCCGTTCGTGAATCAAACACATGGTCCTTAGAATTCAACTTCTTCTTCGTGGTTCAGTCAAAAACGTGGTTTTTTAGAACGCATGGTTTGTGAATTTTTTTGTTTAGGAGCTCTGAGCTCGTCTTCTTGTGAGCGTACGAGCTCGTTACGTCAAGCCGAGGAAGCTTGTTACGTCGTCGTTGTTACGTCGTCGTCGTGACGAGTTTAAGGCGGGAAGAGCTCGTCGCCTCTGTCGTATGCTATCGAACTTTAAAACGTGGTTTTGACTTTTGAGCATGGTTGCTGAGCCGTATTGGGCTTCAAACAGATTTGGTAACAAAGCCCAATTCTTCTCCTCCACTACATACGTGATACGTCGTTGTATGGTTGTTACTTTTTGGTCTTCTTTGCCGATGTGGAATTGCTGAATTCTGCGTTGGTTACGTAGCCTGAATTTTTCCATGCAACGTGGTTGGCTCTTGAAGATTTGAGCTGGAATGAAACTCGAGGAGCTCGGTCTTGAAAAAATCTTGATGAAGGGTCTGAGTATGAGCCGCGAGTTTATAGGTTTCGTGTTCCACGACCGTAAGCGCGGTGAAACTCATCACGTGCTCGAAATCGTTAGAGAGAGCGACGCTTGATAATGATGTCATGGTGGCTACGAGACCAAACTCCATGAGAGTTCGAGCCGTTGGTCTGTTGGAGGCTGGCCACAAGAGTTCGAGCCGTGAGAGGCTGCATTGTAAAACGATTTACTCGATCTTTTCGTGAATGCGGTTTACATGAACCATTCCTTCTTTTTCTTTTATTTTTTTTGTCACCTCCGCGGAGGTCGAGAGCGATCATCTCGTCGAGAGCTCGTCTTCTCTGTTTTCGTCTTCGATCTCCGTTATCGAGTCCAATACATGGTTTTTGGACTTATCGTTCTTCTCCGAATCAAAAACACGCTTTTTTGAACTTGTTCTTCGATCGGGCTTGCGTATTCGTTATGTCAAGCTTAGGAGTTACGAGCTCGTGCTGCCGGTGACTGCGTCGCCGTGGTCGATCATTGTTGGAGAAGACGTGACCGACGCGGCCCTTTATGGCTTTGCCAGGTCGGCGTGTGGAAACAACGCTATGAATCTCTGAAATTGTGTTCGTCATGGGATACCATGCAAACGATATAATCTTAGGTCGAGAAGATAAAGTTACTTAACGTAATTGTATAACTAGTTGTCGTAATTCTATGATTGTCGTAGAACTAGTTTAATAATTATGTGAATAATAACAAAATAGGATGATGTAAGACTTAGCTTTCGGTAAGTGACGAAGACGTGATCCCGTGGCGGTGAAAGAGATCGGAGAAGCTGCTGGCTTGTAACTGCGTTTCTTTTGCAGTCGAGCTTGTGACTTTGGTACGATAATTCTCTATTTCCCACAGACGGCGCCAATTGTTGAACCATGATCTCGCACAGATCTAGTTTGTGGGTTTAAGAGAATATTAAACAGATAATAAAACCGAATAACGATTTTTATTGATCATAGCTGAACCTTGAAAGAGGCTGCCTACGTACCCCGAAAGAGAATCAAGCCGATCGTAGTTACAAGAGAATTAGGATTTAAAGAGAAGTCGATTTCTCTCTGTGTTTCTGAATGATCTTCTGGGTGAAAACCCTCTTCTTTTTATAAGAAGCTTTCGCCGACCTAAGTCCTCGAGACTTAGGAAAAATTCAGGATTATTCAAGATTCTCTTTCCTTTTCGCGAAGGTAAGATTATCTTCCAGGATAATCTTTGATAAAAAAAAAAAGAATAATTTCTCTTTTACGCGAAAAATGAATTATCTATTAAATTTAACATTTATCCGAGAANAAGATTCTCTTTCCTTTTCGCGAAGGCAAGATTATCTTCCAGGATAATCTTTGATAAAAAAAAAAGAATAATTCCTCTTTTACGCGAAAAATGAATTATCTATTAAATTTAACATTTATCCGAGAACAACGCTCAAGTTTGTATTCAGTTTACCATAAGCTGGTTAATTGCAAGATGAGGTCACGAGTACTAGCTTCATTCATCTTCAATATGTATGTTATGATTCCATTGGCGACTCTGGATGTGAGCCTCAGAATTTCTGTGTTGGAAAGTCTCGAGGCTATTTTCTGTTGACATATCTTAGTNCCTGTTGACATATCTTAATGTTGGTGGAAACTCATTTCGTAGTACCTCACCTCTGTGCTGAAACAGGTTGATCTTGTTTTGCAAAATCTACTGTTTTATTACGCTGCTGGATGGCTCATCTAGTATATTATTTATAATGTTAAGCTTCTCATCCCTATTTTATGTTTTCTAGGTGTGTGGTTTATATGACGAATGCCAAAGAAAGTATGGTCAGTCTCCAAAATCTCCTTATTTCTTCTTTACATAGCTCCTTTTTATCTGAACCTTTCTCATGCATCATGTTCGGTAGAAGGATTCTAAAATA
>OVBB01000616.1:0-20618 GCA_900406415.1 Isatis lusitanica
ATATGAAGTCTAAGCACCCTAGGATCATCAGTATATATATGTACACTCCTGAAAGGGTTAAAGGAATCCCAAATCCGAGTATAAAGAGTTTTAGCAATATTAGACTTTTCAACTTTTGCTAATTATTCTTGTACTTTCGGAAATATCATCAATAAAATCATCTNAATAGAATTTTCGAGCCCCCATAAAATATAAGTATTGACAGTGTGAGTTTCGGCTCTCACATACCTCGTACAAAAAAGCAACAAGATTCAACAAAAACTATCTCGAGAAACCAAAACTTGAAATCGCACAGGAAATGGAACACTCAACCATTTCTCAGAAGACGAGCACCAACACCAAAACAAGCACGACCATGATTCCACATAGGAAACACTTATCAACTCCGTAAATGGAACACTCATCCATACGATAGAGTTGAGTAACAGCAAATTAGCAAGAGCAAGTTGAATCGGAAGCTAAAGGTTTGTTTTTTCCAATAAACATGTGAGAATAAAAAGCAAGAGAAAGTCTTGAAGATCCAAACTTGTTACAGCACAGAAAAGTTTCCAACTTTTTTTTTTCTAATCGGTTCATTCATCTATCTAAATCAATGGAAGAAAAAACCCACCACAAACCCAGATTTTATATCAATACGAGATTGGATCAACAACAATGTGCAAAAAACCCTAAACTGAAATGAAGGCAGAATGAGAACTAGCAGAGACGAAGAAGTTTGTCGCTCGGCTCAACGGGAATAAGTAACACACTTCAATCTTCTTTCGAGTGAATCTGTCTCTCAGTCCAAGCTGGCCCAATCATTGCTTATGACTATGAGCGTAAACAAGTGACCGAGCATGGTGTATTATCTATTTCATCTCCTCTTGGTGAGGGTTCCATCTTTTCTTAGAGTCTTTTGACAATTGTGATACAGCGGCAGAGTACTAGGTTTAAGAGTTTTCTGTATATTCCAAAAGGAGAGATTACAAGAGCATATATACCTCAGAGAGAAACTAACTTAATCGCCTAAATATGTGATGAATGCATTTAGACAGATAAGGAAACAAACTAATGGTAGCAAATCGTAGGAGTGTATATACAATAATCCTAACACCCTCCCTCAAGTTGGAGCGTGCAGATCATAAGCGCTCAACTTGTCGAAAAAACGTACGAACTCCTTACGACCCAATGACTTTGTGAAAATGTCTGCCAATTGGTCTTTTGTGTGAACATAGACCGTCTTGATCATACCGTTGATAATCTCGTCACGAACAAAGTGTATATCAACTTCGATGTGTTTTGTACGTTCATGCTGAACCGGGTTAGCAGCCAAGTGAATTTCCGACTTGCTGTCTGAGTACACTGTCATAGAGCTCGTATGATCGAAGCCAAGGTCTTTCAGAACACGTTTAAGCCAGAGTAGCTCCTGAGTAAGGAAAGCCAGAGCACGGTACTCTGCTTCAGCAGAGGAACGACTGACCGTGGGCTGTTTCCTCGTTTTCCAAGTAACTGGAGAACCACCCAGTTGAATGAAGTATCCTGTAGTAGAGCGTCTAGTAAGAGGCCAACTTGCCCAATCCGAGTCACACCATCCGTAGATATGAAGGTTCGAGTCTGAACGGAGTAGAATTCCCTGTCCAGGATTGGACTTGAGGTAGCGTAGATTTTTCAGAGCAGCATTCTAGTGATCAAGGCGTGGTGCCTTCATGAACTGTGACAAGATGTTCACGGAGTAGGACAGGTCAGGGCGAGTAATGGATAGATAGATTAGTCGCCCCACAATGCGACGATATGCCTCTGGATCGGTTATAAAAGCAGAGTCAGACCTGCCGAGTGTGTGATTCTGCTCTAGTGGCAAAGGAGATGGTTTTGCCCCTAGGAGACCTGCATCCGAAAGAATATCCAATGCATATTTCCTTTGCGAAAGATAGATACCCGTTTTGTTGCGGGCAACCTCGATTCCGAGAAAGTATTTCAGAGTCCCCAAGTCCTTCATGTGAAAACAGGTTGAGAGATAGCTTTTGAAAGTAGAAATCTCAGCAGAGCTGCTGCCACTGATGACCAAATCATCAATGTAGACCAGAACTTGTAGGACTTGGCCATGTTTCGTGTAGGTGAAGAGCGAGTAGTCGGATCTTGACTGAACAAAACCGTATGTTTTCAAGGCAGCCGAGAGCTTTGAGAACCAGCAGCGCAGCGCTTGCTTTAACCTGTAAAGGGATTTGTGTAGTCGGCATACCAAATTTGGATCCTCAGATTCAAAGCCTTGCGGAAGCTTCATGTAGACCTCATCTTCTAAATCTCCATGCAAGAACGCATTATGCACGTCCATCTGGTGCAGTTCGTAGTTGTGGATCGCCGCTGTAGCCAAAAACAAACGAACTGTCACCATTTTAGCAACTGGAGCAAAAGTCTCACCATAGTCAACACCTTCCTTTTGATTATTTCCCAGTACCACAAGGTGGGCTTTATAGCGTTCTAGAGTATCATCAGCTTGGTATTTGAGTTTGTAGACCCATTTGTTCCCCAAAGCTCGTTTACCCGGAGGAAGTGTGGTAAGAGTCCAAGTTCTGTTGTCTTGGAGTGCTTTGATTTCCGATTTCATAGCACTCTTCCAGTGTTCGTTTCGGTAAGCCTGCGTGTAGTGGTGTGGTTCAGAAACAGTAGAGACTGCAGCCATATACGCAGTGTGTCGTTCTGCGAAACGTGAGCAAGAAACATAGTTCTGTATAGGGTACCTTGATTGCAGAAGACTGGACATCGGAGAGGAGGTTGTAACGGTATTGATTACAAACTCTTTGAGTTTCGCCGGTTGTTTCTTTTGGCGATGTCCCCGACCAAGTGGTTGTATAACCGGTGCCGGAACAGAATGTCCTGACGAGGAACTAGCAGGTGAGTCTGAGTCAGACGGCGGAGTAGGATCAGCAGGGTCAGAGTCGGGAACCGTAGCAGAAGAAGAAGTAGTTTCTGTCGGTGTAGGAGATCTGGCAGAAGGAGAGTCAGAAACCGTAGATGTAGGAGCAGGATCAGATGGTTCAGGAGCAACAGACTCATCCTCGGACTGATAATCAACAACCGGGGAATCAACAACCGCAGTGGCTGCATCCGGAGAAGCAATAGCGAAAGGAAACTCATGTTCCACAAAGACGACATCCCGAGAGACAAAGAATTCATTGCGTTCTAAATCATATAAACGCCAACCTTTCTGAGCGTGAGGGTAACCAACAAAGACGCATTTGTGAGTCCGAGGAGCAAATTTGTCTCCACCATGGTGTTGGTTATGAGCATAACATAGAGAACCGAACACATGAAGGTGGCCAAACTGTGGAGGAGACTTGTAGATACGCTCATGTGATGTCTGTCCATTAAACAGAGTTGTTGGTGTCCGGTTAATCAGGTAAGCCGCAGTGAGAATACATTCACCCCAGAACTCGATAGGCAGGTGGGATTGAAACCGCAATGCCCTGGCAACATTTAGAATATGTCGGTGCTTACATTCGACACGACCGTTCTGTTGCGGTGTGCCCACACAAGATGTCTCATGACGAATGCCATGTTGCTGAAAATGATCACGGAGACACAAGAACTCACTGCCGTTGTCGCTACGAACAGTTTTAATCATTGCAGAAAACTGTCGGTCAACAAGAGAGATGAAATTCTTCGAATGAGTTTGTGTCTCTCTCTTTTCGACCATCAGATGCACCCAAACTCCACGGGAATAGTCATCTACTATGGTGAGGAAATATCGAGCTCCTGTGTGAGATGGAGTACGATAAGGCCCCCATACGTCGACATGGATCATTTCAAAAACAGAAATTGTTTTATTATCACTGATAGGAAAAGTGTTTCTCGTTTGCTTCGCATGAAGACAAACTCCACAAGTCTTATGATCAAAAGCAGTACAATGAGATGAATCAAAAACTGGTAGAAATTCAAGATCCGAGTAGTAGGATGGCCCATCCTCTTGTGCCAAAGAGGAGTCGTCTCGTCCGTTTTAGCTACGCATGCTTCCACATTCCTCATGCTTCTAATACGGAACTCGCCATTCTCTCTTTTACCAACTCCAATCACCATCCTCGTAGTGTGGTCCTGGAGAATCATAAAACGGTCAGTTACCTGTGCAACACAATTATGCTCATCCATCAACTGACCCACTGATATCAAATCTGTTTTCAAGCCTTCCACAAAATAAACAGACTTCATACGCAAATGAGGACCAAGATCAACTAGTCCTGCCTGATCAGCTATCGATTCTCTGCCATCGGCTAGGATGACTAGAACCGGTGGAATGCGATGAACGGATGTCAAAGCAGCCATCTTGCCAGTCATATGATGAGTGGCACCTGAATCCAAGATCCAAGAGATATTAAAAGGCGTACCCATTAGAGTCTCAGAGGCAGTGGTTGGTGTGCGCGAATTGACGATATTGGTGACTGTCTGCCACTGCTCATCCGTTAGTCCAGCCACTGCGTCTCTGTCACGGTTGGTGATGATGCGGTTTGCATAGGCAACAGGTCCAGAAGTCAAAGTAGTGACCGCATTCGCTCGGGATGGTCCATTGTAGGCTCCATGAGTCGGAACAGAGGATCCTCTGCCTCTGCCTCGAGTAGGTGCAGTCTTGCTGCACGGGCGATCGCCCCACCATTCAGGGTATCCGAAAGTTGAGAAATAGATGTCGGAAGTGTGTCCTGTGCGGTTGCAGTGCTTGCACACAGGCTTGTCTGCATCAATCCTTCCTTTGTTACGATAAACGTGATTGAGTTTGCACAGAGAAGGTTGTGATTTCGCCTTTGCTTTCTTGTGAAGTATTGTTTCGCTGTAGATCTTCTTCTTGTCTTACGAAATTGTAAACCTCCTCCAGGGTAGGAAGAGGATCACGCAAGGTTAGGTTCGAGCGAACAGACCCGAATTGGGTGTCGTCAAGTTCATAGAGAAATTGCTGAACTCTATCCTCCTCTTTGTCACGTTCTTGTTGAGCAGCGAGATCGCATGTACATTTTCCACACGCACACACACGTAAGGGGCGATAGCTTGCGACAGTGTCCCAAATTTTAGACAGTTTCCCATAGTAAGATTCAACCGAGAGGGTGCCTTGCTTACAGTTAGCCAGATCAGCTTTGATCTGTTGGTTTTTTGGTCCACTACTGACCGAGTAGCGCTTCTTGATATGTTCCCAAAGATGTCGTGCAACAGGACGGTGGGAAAGATTTGTGCGGATCGTAGGATCTACACTCATCTTAATCCATGACACCAACAAGGCATTGATTGGTGTCCAATCTTCAAAATCTTGCAATTCTGGAGCAGGTTTCGAGATGGTGCCGTCGAGGAAGCCAAACTTCTTCCTGGATTCGAGAGCAGTCTTGAAACTACACGACCATTCGTCATAGTTTTGGCCGTTAAGCAGGGGATGCGAAATAGTCGCACCAGGGTTATCCGAGGGTGAGAGATCATAAGGAGAAATTGTCCTTCGTTTCTCGACCCTGGTTATGGTAGATCCGGTTGAAGCAGATGGATTTGACATTCCGATCTAGTTTCAAGCGAAGGTAGATAGAGAAAAATATAAAAGGAACAGAGTAGGCTCTGATACCATGACAATTGTGATACAGCGGCAGAGTACTAGGTTTAAGAGTTTTCTGTATATTCCAAAAGGAGAGATTACAAAAGCATATATACCTCAGAGAGAAACTAACCTAATCGCCTAAATATGTGATGAATGCATTTAGACAGATAAGGAAACAAACTAATGGTAGCAAATCGTAAGAGTATATACAATAATCCTAACATCTTTAAACTTAAATCTTTCCTACTTTCAAGAATCACTTTCGCGGAGGAAAGGCATTTCTATTGTTTTTGTGGTGGCTATTATGATAAAGTCTATTATCTATCACATGTTCTTTACCAAGTCTGTTGGCTGAGGTACATTACGTCTAGCAGGATCACGTGTGCCCGATTAAATTATTAAATTCTGTAAGTAGGTACATGAAAATGTTCTTTAATTAACCCATATTCTATATCAGTACCCCCAACTACATCAAATTTTATAGTAGTTGCCCCCAACTAAAAAATTGTTTGGATCCGCCACTTTCTTCTCATTGGAACAAAAACCGATCTCTTTCAACTGTTGGTATGACGGGTTATGTGTAGACACAATTTAAAACCGGTTTAATTATATGCAATTATATATAGATGTATGTAGGAAAAAGAAAACTGTTGCATTTTTGTAACATATATCCGATATATGTTTTGTATGTAGAGTGAAGATTCTAATAATATTTATCTATCACATAATTTTATGTGAAAATCATCTGTCAGATATGCCAAAAATAAGAAAGCCATGCAGTGGATCACAGAAGAGAGTTATATAAACTATCATAGTGTGAAATTATAATGAACATACGAAAACGATTATTGGGAATCTTTTATTTGAATTAGAACAAAGATAACAACTCGTTTCGAGTGAAAATAAATACAAAGAACATCCAAAAATTTAAAAAAATATCAAAAACGGTAGGAAATTAATTATAGAATTAAAATATGTTAAATATCCCAATTGAGATGGGTCTATGAGATGATATTGAGCCATATCCGGCCCGTTCTATTTTTTACGTCTAAATTTTCAAATTTATTTATAAATATTTAAATACTAACTAACTTTAGACTAAAATTATATATTTCTCTCTAATTTTTATAAAACTTTTAGCTCCTAAATATTAGTTTGTCCGAATTTTAACCCAAATTCAGTTTTGATGGACGACATCAGGTTCAGTGCAGAGCATAGCAGATGTGCACTTGTGCCCAACGGCTTGAACCGACCCAATTACCCTTTAGCCCTCACTAGAGTTACAAGGCCACGTTACTGAGCTCAGCGAACTTATAACACTTCGTCTGCCCCTACCGGTGAGTCACCCATCCCTCAATCGCGCTCGTGGGCTCCACCCCTGTCCGACGGTTGGTGCATTATTCGGGAGGCTCGAAAGTCATGATATATTGTCCATGTAATCACTACATAACCGTTCCCGGTGTTTTTCCTAACTCACACAATACCGCAAATGACTTCCTGTTAGGTTACTCATCCTTCCACTACTTCAACTCAAGCATGCTTAACCCTGGACTTCTTTCTGAATGGTTAACCGAAAAGGTAAGTGCACTTTTGTGACATAGGTAGCCAAATCAATTCTTTTACTTTTTTCCACATATATTTCCATATATACCACAAATCGGGATGTTACAATTCACCCCACACAAATTGCAACGGCCTTGTTGCACACCACGACTAGTCCCAGAACGCCTCCCAGATCAGCATTGGGACGGCTAACCAGCTCTGATACCACTTATAACATCCCGCCCGTCCCTATCGGTGAGTCACCCATCCCTTAGTCAGGCTTGTGGGCCTCACCTCTGTCTGATGGTAGGTGCATCATTCGGGAGGCTCGAAAGTCATGATATACTGACCATGCAATCACCACATGATCGTTTTCCGTGTTTTCTCCTAACTCACACAATACCGCGAATTACTTCCCGGTAAGTTACACATCCTTCCACTGTTCCAGCTCAAGCACACTTAACTTTGGAATTCTCTCGGAATGGTTAACCGAAAAAGTAAGTGCACTTTAGTGATATAAGTAGCTAAATCAATTCTTTTAATATTTTTCATATATAGTTTCATATATGCCAAAAATCGGATGTTACATAACTATTCCTTATCTCTCCTCATAAATAAATAACTATTTTCTTTCACGTTTCTCCATATGAAACCTTTTCAGGTTTCGTACCAAGCTGATTTGAGTGTGTAACTGTGTATTATACATTTGTTATACGAAGATTACTGATCCTGAAGAAGAGATAATGTGTGCAACCTTGTACGACTGCGTTTTTCGGCTGTAGGTTTTTATATATTTGTCCCAAAAAAATAGTTTATTAATAATGTGTAAGTGTCTAAGTGAGATTTTTCGATTGTTCTGGCATGACATACAGTGGCGGACCCAGCAAAAAAATTGACTGAGGTCATAATGCCTTTGGGAGGAATTGAACACTAGATTTGTGGGTTCAATGAGGAAATAAACCAACTATGCCACTAAATATTAATGATTTCAGCCTAAAAAATTTTATTTATCTTATTTTCGGGGTGTCAATTGAACCCACTCTCCTCTTAGTGGGTCCGCCCCTGATGGCATATAACCACAAATTTCGAATTCACATGACATTGGAGAATCGTTTTTAAAACTTTGTTTTAAATTAGTTTGGATTAGATCTGACTAATTAAATAATTTTCCTGTAAGAAAAAAAATTAAAATACTTTGGAGTCACGTAATGATGATGGGATCTTCTGTTGTTTCTGACACAAAGAGGAAGAAGGCAAGAAGAAGAGACGAAAGTAATTTAGAGGAAAACAAACAAACATAAAACGACAAAGTTCAGCTAATAAAAACTACACCCTTTTCGCAAACTCATCTCAAATATTCAAAGTCCAAACAAACATTTTGTGTTGTAAACAAAACCAAACGTATTCACTATTTTCTTATGTCACCTAGGAAGCATGGAAGCACCATAGAAGTAATGTTTCTCGCTCCGGAAGCGGAAGCGGAATCAGAAACTCGGGGAAGCGCACAGAATCGTCGTGGAATTGCGATTCCTGAAATAAGAAGTTTGGAAACGCGTTGGAATCGCACGATTCCAAGGTGGGTGGAAGCGTAGCTTCTGTAGATCGGAAGCGTTTAAATGCCTCTTGCAGAAATTTTAAAACCTCCGTATTGATAACAAAATTAGAGACGATGCCCTAAGTCATCTTCTGTAAATCAAATATGCCCTTGTTATAAAAACGAATTTCGTTTTCATTTTTGTTTTTAATGAAAACCGTGGAAATAAACAAAAAGGTTAATGAATCCTAAAAATTACGGTTTTATATTGGGCTTCGAAAATTTGGCCCAATTTCTCATTACTCTCCGTGTAAATTAGTCGGTCAAAACCCTAAAGAGTAACAAAAATTTCTCATTTTTCCCCTCTTTCCTTGTTTTCCTCTTTTCCCCCTTCTCTCTTCGCGAACCCTTCGTCTCCCTTTGGACCTCTCCTCCGATTTTCTCTCCTCAGATTTCCTCTCCTCCGAGTGTCGGCGTCTCCTTCGACTCGGTCCGTTCGTCTCCTCCGAGTGCCGTCGTCTCTTTCTAGTTTCTTCGCCTTGCTTTCATGGTAAGGCATTCGACCCAGATTTTTTTGTTTGTTAAAGTATTCAGGACCCAGATTTATTGTGTGGGTTTAAAGGGTCGATTGAAAACTCAGATTTAGCAGTTAATTTGCACTGCAAAAGGGTTATAGTTACATTTGGAGTTTGTGTATGATATTGTTTATGATGTCTTAGGTTAGTCCGATAGTAGAGTGATTAGATTTTATTGTTGGTTAGGCTCCGAGAATTAGTCTCGGTGAATAATTAGGGGAGTCCATAATTAGGTCATAGATAAAAGATAATTAGTGTTGCATTTTAAGAATTTTGTAGTGTTGGATTTGAAGAATTTTGGCTGTCGGATTTTGAATTGGGTATTGGCCTGAGATTTTCTTATTATTGTGTTATGATTGATTTTGTATTGGGTATTAACCTTTTTTTTTAGTATTGTGTGTTGATTTTGTGGTCCTGATTTTGTGTGGGTTTCTCAATTTTGTTTTCAGTTTCTGTTTGCTTTTTGTGTGGGGTTGTCAATTGTGTTTGATTTTGCTACAGGATAATCGCAAAATGGTTAGAAAACAGAAACAGAAAAGTGGATGTAAGAAGAAAGCCTCAAATCGACTTGAAGAAGTTGAACATCAACTGAGTCCAGAACCAATAGTGTCTCTCAGTGCCGGATCCGAAGTCAACACTGAAGTCGGATCTGGAAGTGCTAATTTGTCTGCAACATCGAAGGTATGGTAGTTGTGAAGTCAATTTGTATTTTTAAATCGCAAAATTAGGATGTGTAGGAATAATAACAAACTTGTGAACTGAGAAATGTAGTAGTATTTAGGAGTACTATCACATATAGGACTACTATCATATATAGGGTTACTATCACATTAGGAAACTATTAATACGAGTAGGAGAACTAGCATAATATTGTATTACTAGTTTGACTGAGAATAAGTAGTATAGCTTTGAAAAACTGGTGTGACTGGGTTTAAAAATATTCATAAATGTGTTTGGATTGCAGGCTAGCATACCCCAGCCTCTCGAGATTTTCTTCGATGGCACAGACTACACGACGGATTGCAAGATACTGACTATGTGCTATGTGAAGAAAACAGTCTCGCTGTTTCGGAAGAAGGCGTTTCGACCGGAGTTGGAGTGGTTCTTAAGTAACCCCACATTTCACCACTTCTTTCACATAGCCAAGAACCCAACCGCAAGGTGAAGGGTATGTGGATGCTGCTTCTTCGGACAGTTACTACTGAGGGAAGACATGCCGCGTGTTTCGTTATGAATGGAGTCCCGATCCGGTATTCCCTGTGAGAGCATGCTGTTCTTTGTGGATTTGACTGCCAAGAATATCCACATAATTACAAGAAGCTGGATAACAAGAGATTTCAGCAGAAGCACTTCCCCAAGAAGAAGGTGAAGCAGATAACAATGAGGCATGTGAAAGAGAAGCTTCTGACAATGCATGCTGGTGAAGAGCGCTTGAAGATGGGTTTGATATATTTCTTATGCACTGTGATAAGAGGCGTAGCAAAGATGAAAGGGCCAATAAATCCTTTCATTATAAGGATTGTGGATGATCTAGAGGCGTGCAAAACCTTTCCTTGGGGGCGATTGACTTTTGAAGATAATATCAAGGAGATCTATCACATGCATAGACTTATGCAAGGCCGTGCAAGACGGACATAAAACCTTCCTGACTTCATAATTCCTTTGAGGTAATTTTAATTGTTTACGATTTGTTTTATATTTATGAAATGAAATGTTGACATATTGTTTATCTTAGTTGTGTAGATTTTTGCTTTCGAGTGTATACCCGCACTAAAGGAAAAATTTCGGATGAATGTTGATCGTTGCAACGTGGAGTGTCCTAGAATGTGCAAGGGGAAGTTCAAAAGAAATGGCATGAAAGGATTTCTACTAGACGATATCTATGATGCACTTGGGGAGACTACGGTAAGTTATTGTCAATAAGGTTCATTTATTATCTCTAAAACATACACTAATATGCATTTTTTATTGTAGGACATTCGGTCCATCTTACTACCTACAGTGGAGGAAGAAGTTATGATGGCTCGGATCATAACAGATGATTCGGATGATGAAGCAGATGAGGGAGTTTGTGACAATTGGGTTGAGCATTTAACAGTCAAGCACAAGACTATACGTTGGGACGAGCTGAGGGAGAGGGATTTGGCCAACCGATAATTTCCTAAGAAGAAGAAGAAGAAGAAGAAGGTGCCGGCTGAAACCGATGATGAGGAAGAAGAAGGTGAAGCACTTACCTTTGAGAGTGCTTTGAAAGGGCTTGAAGACCGGATGTTTCAAGCGATTGAAGAAAAGTTTTGGGAAATTGATGCGAAGGTTGATGGGATGGGATTGAAGCTTAATAAGTTGCAGAAAAGTCAGTGTCTGTTGAAAAAGAAATGGAAGAAGATGGAAGAGAGGGTCACAACAGTGGAAGGTTCTGTCAATCATGGAGGCAACATGGCTGATGAGTGGGATACGACAACAACATTGTTGGTGACAACAACAATGTTGGTGAAGAGGACAATGCTGGTGAGGAACCGTATGGTGGTGAGGAACCGAATGCTGGTGAGGAAAAAGAAGGAAGAGACGAGGAGAAAGAAGTAGAGAATCAAATGGAGAAAGAAGAAGAGAACCAATAGAAGAAAGAAGAGGCGAACGAAGAAGGAGATGAGGGTGTGCTGGATTCGAGAAATCTGTTATAGCAGTTTGTAAACGGTAAGCCGAAATTTTACTGAGCGGAACAAAAATTGACTTTGTAGCCTAATGAAAAGTCATACACTTAGAATTTTTTTTATTTTAATGAAAAGTTTCCCCCAAATTCTTTTTCCCTTCTCTTTTCCTCCTTTACAGAATAAAACATGACACAACAAAACCCTATTTCTCTCTTCTTCTTCTCTCTTTTCATCGTCTCTGGTTTCTTCCTAAAGCTCCTCCTCTCATCAAGATCGAAATTAACACAACAAAACCCTAATTTCCTCTCTTTCTCCTCCTCCTCACCAAAGCCCTATTTCTCCTTCCGACCTCCTCCTTCTCCTCTGAAAATCCGTAGCACTTACTCCATCACATCGAAGAGGAATCAGCTTGCGTCCATGTTCACCGAACATATCGCTACAGCATCTTGTCTACTCAACAACGAGATTTGAATTCTCATTCAGACGAACCAAAGCAGTGGTCAGTCAACCTTTCTTACTTCTTCTTCTTCTTCTTCAACTTTGGTTTTCTCATCAAAGAAGCATTCTCTGTCTACAAAGGTATTCAATTCCGTAACTTTTTGTGCTGGATTTCAAGTTTATGGCCGAAATTAGAGAACTCATGTGCCACTTACTGATAACTCAGCTCAAATCTTATGTCAGTAGTAGTCGATTAGGAATTAGGATTTTCGATATGTGCTATTGATTGAGATTATTTTTTATGTGGTCGTGTTGTATCCACTCGGAGACATGTTTCCTGTTTCCTGTGTCTAAATTCACACTGTATTATTTCCATTGAAACTGAGCCCATTTGTGTTGTTGTATAAACAACTTTTTGGTGATAATATTGACCCTTGGTGGGTTTTATATGTCTAGGGGGATTAAGGACTTTGGGGTAACATCTTTCTGGTGATTTATGAATGAGTGTTTGGTTATGTATCATTACATGTTGTTGTCTTTGTAGCCAAGAGGTGGAATATTTTTTGTCTGCGTTGTGGGATAGGTGCAAGCTTTAGCTGCTGAAACCGAACAGCCAAAATGGTGGGAGAAGAAAGCAGGGCCAAACATGATTGACATTACCTCAACAGAAGAGTTTCTAAATGCTTTAAAATATGCAGGAGATAGATTAATTATCGTGGATTTTTATGGAACTTGGTGTGGTTCTTGTCGAGCAATGTTCCCAAAGGTAGTTTTTCTATATACTTTATCATCCCTCATTTCATTTAATTTGGTATATTTTAATCTCAATTTGCAATATATTTTTTTTTCAATCTTTAGTATAAGTATAAATAATACAGCAAGAAAAAAAATAATATCAAATATAAAATAATCCTAATTTTTTGTATTATAAAATGTGTTACGGCAATTGAAAAAAGATACTATAAAATATTAAATAGAATTATATATTTTTCATTATAAAAATTATTATGGCAATACTGATAAGCTATTGTAAAATATATTACAGCAATAAAATTTGCGCTATCGTAGATTGATGTATGATAGTAGGACAAATTAACGCTATCGTAGATGGGGAGTCTAAGATAGCATGCGGCAAATACAGCGTTTATGAAAACGCTATCATATCCCTATGATAGCGTTTTCATGATGCTATCAATATACATATTTCTTGTAGTGAAACCGAGGAAATGGCGCAAGAGAAAGAAGAGGTGGAAGAAGAAGAAGCGGGTGAAGAAGAGAAAGAAGAGGTGGCAGAAGAAGCAGTCGAAGAAGAACTGAAAGAAGGAGAGGTGGAAGACGTGGATGAAGAAGAAGAGAGTGAATATGAGGCGCCTGAAGAACTCTTACCACTTGAACCAGCTGTGGATGATGATGTCGCACTTGAAGCATGGTTGCGAATTCAATTAGCCGAAGAAGAAGAAGCCAAAGCAAATCGATTGGCCTTGGTTGTCTACAAGGAGCCTAGAAACTTTGCTAATATATTGTGTGAAGAACAAGTGGTTGTCTCACCACCAAAGAAGAAGGGGAGATCGAAGAAGACAAATGATGCCTCACCACCAAAGAAGAGTGGAAGACCAGCGAAGAATCCCACTTCACCAAAGCAAGTGACTCCAAAGCAGAAAAGGAAAGGCCAACCATCAAGGTGGGTCTCAAGCCCTTTCACTAAGGGAAAAATGGATGACATAGTGGGGGAGAAGGAAAATGCTAGGAAGAAAGTGAAGACTAAGCAGTAGATGAGTTTTCGGGGTAATATTTTGGATGGTTATAACCTGTGTTTGTGGAGGTTTTTGGGACCAGGTTTTTGGATGGTTAAAACTTGTGTTTTTGTGGTTTTCAGAACTTGGTTTGTGGTCCATGTTTGAACTTGGTTTTGGATGTTTGGTATGTGTTATTTAGAACTTGATATGTGGATTGTGCATGTTTAAACAGGTCTTTTGGATGATATTAACAGGTTAGGAATTGAGAATTAAAAGATATCACTTAGAAAAAAAATATCATACAAAACTACTAATATAGCTTGGTACAACTATGAGTAAAACCAAAAAGTATGATATCACTTAGAAAAAAAAATCATGCAGAACTACTAATATGGCTTGGTACAACTATGAGTAAAACCAAAAAGTATGATATCACTTAGAAAAAAAATTGTGCAGAACTACTAATATGGCTTGGTACAACTAATAGTAAAACCAAAAAGTATCATATTTATTAATAAAAAAACATAAAACCGTCGAGTAACGCTGTCAATAAACGCCGTCAATAAACGCCGTCAACAAACGCCGTCAAGTAATGCTGTCAACAAACGCCGTAAAAAATAATGGTCATAGTAGTACCCAAGTTTGTAATAGTACTACCTTCCACATAGTTGTATTTTGGCACTTTTAAGGTTTTTTTAGTGGTACCCATTAAAAATCTCAATTTTAGTAGTAGTACTTATGATTTTAGGACTCTAAGATGCATTTACAATATTCTCATAGAATAAAAACGTTGAAAATACTAAATTTACTCAAAAACCCTAACTATTGGGAACATATTGTGTCATTAACCTTATAAGTATCAGGTTACTTTGGTTAAAAATACATGTTTTGTAAAACAAATTTCAAATTTGTGAATTTGAAGGTTTAATCAGAAAAATAGTACTAAATAGCTTTTAATACCTAGTATTACTAAATGCATGTATTAAATATGTGGCATTATATAATTAAAATGACATTTTACGATTTCCAAATAAAACCATATAGTTGTCCCCAAGTTATTCCAGTCTTCTAAGTAACACATAATATAACCAGTCATACAAAGTCGTCCAAAGAACAACCAGTTAAACCAGTTGCCCAGTCGTTCGAAAACAAAAACTACACCAATATGAGTTCTGAATACACTACCTCAGTGGTACCTGGTACCTCATAATACAAATAAGCTACATGCATAATTAAACCAGTCTTATCAGTTTTACATAAAAAAGGTAGTTGGTCGAGTCTTACCAGTTGTACATGCGTCCAAGTCCTTAACTTTCATTGTCACCATACACAAACCATTCATACATGCGTCCTAGTTCTCTTCCTCTTCCTCTTCCTCTTCCACGATGTTCTCCAACTGATGAAAATCTTGTTTGTTGCTTTCTTCCTCTCTTATTATCATGATGTGGAGGCAACAATTCTTTTGCTCGTACATCGTCAGGAATAATCCAGTCAGACATATGGGGTACCGGATAAATTGTCCTCTGATATGCCAACCCCCATTGTTCCACCAAATAATATTTCGAGCAGAAATCTTGTAGATGGAGATCCGTTCCTCTGCTGATGTAGACGGCAGCAGCTGTTGCATGCTCACATGGATATCCATCTATTTGAAAATGCTTGCAGCTGCAAGTTCGACTATGCATATAAATCAAGTAACCATTTCCATCGCGTCCAGTGGCTTTATATTCTAGGCCAAAGAAGTTTAACTCAACAATCGTGAGTGTCTTTCCAATGGCACATCTTTCGCTCATTATGGTTTTCACAAGGGGCACAAACTTTTGGGTTGTTGGTATTTTTGCAGAAGTGTTCCTATGCTCGTTCCACCATTCAGCCAACTTCGCATTTATCTATCATAGGCAACAACGAGTACTTCCTTGCTTCTCGAAAAACACAGTTTATAGAATCAGCACAATTATAGGTATCGATGTTGTACCTTTGTCCTGGAAAATAGCATCTTGCCCAATATTTCGGTTGAACACTTTTCAAGAGATACACAGTACAACCAGGGTACTTGTGCTTAAAAGCACCATAAAGTCTAAGGAACTCGCTCTCGGTATAAGCATGAGCGCACTCCCTATCTTTGTGGTTAGCGACATGTACTTTCACATTTTGAGACAAATGCCATATACAATACCCATGTTTTGCCGACGAGAACACCTCACGTATGGACTTGATCAAGCCTGGATTTCTGTCTGAAATAAACACCATTTCAGGGTGATCCGGTATTACTGCTTTCAACTGATTGAAGAACCACATCCAACTTGCTTGTTTTTCACCATCAACTACACCGAAAGCAATTGGATAATGATGATGATCTGGATCCTGAGCTGTAGCAACAATTAGAACTCCACCATACACATGCTTCAGGTGTGTACCATCCACAATGATGACTTTCCTCATCGCTTGAAATCCTTCTACACAAGCTCCCAAAGCAAAGAATAGGTACTTAAACCTATTTTCTTCATCTACTTCAACACAACTTTGTGTACCCGGATTCATGGACTCTAGCATGTATAAATAAGGATACAACATACGATAACTCTCCTCTGTACTTTCTCCGCACTTCATTTGCAGCTAGGTTTTTTCATCTCAAAGCTGTGGAGTATGATACACTCACGCCAATCCTTCCTTGAACCATCTCCATAAGAACTTTTGGAGTTGGTGTGTCAAACCGACCAGGATAATCTTCAGCCAAAACGGATGCAACTATTTGTGGTGTGTCTTTCTTTCTATTTCTGTGTGTAGTTGTAGTAACTCAAGAACATGTATGCAACTTGTTGTAAGTACTAGTCGTGAAACAATCAGAATTATTATGCTTAGCAGCTCTAACAGGCCACTTGCAACCATCTTTTGCTCCACAGCATTTTATCACATACCGCTTAGTATCCGACTTAATTGTATCATACTCAAAACAATTCTGATGTGAAGCTCTCTGAATTAGCATTTTAACTGCCTCCTTAGTTCCAAATTCTTGGCCTAGAACCATATTTATACCATCATCACATCCAAGATATGCATGATCATCTCTTGCAGTAGGTCTTACTTCCCTCTCTTCATACACTTGCTCATATCCTTCAATGTCATATGTACCATGGTCATGCATCTCATGGTATTCTGATGGTTCCCCTGTGTAAACAGTAATCATACCATCATTACCTTCTCTACCACTTGAAACCAGCTCCTCATCACCATAAGTTTCGTGATCTTCTGTTGAAAATTCCACACGCCTCTGACTTTGATTAACATATTTGCTGAACTCCACATGTAGAAGACTTCTACATTGATCTTTATTTTCTTGGAATAGATAAAGAAAAAACACATCTTCATCATTCCATAGTTAAGTTGGACGCTTCGGATTCAAGACTAAAGGAAAGTAACTAATTTTCAATTGTGTTGTAGCTTCATCCATCATAAGCTTTCTGCAAATTCTCTCAACCAACACACTATAATTCACCTCCTCAAATGATGTCTTCATCGCTAAAGAGTGAATTTCATATTCTGTCGAAATCCATTTCATGTCATCACCTTCCTTTGAATACCCCTCATGATCGAAAAATATGATAGTGAAACGACTTGTACTCATTGCTCCCTGAAAATAACAAAATAGTAGATTTTAGTTATACTATTTGTCTTAGTTATACAATTCTGTCTTAGTTAAACTAGTCGATGTAGTAGTTTTCCCAATGCATAATAGTACCATTATTTGCAGTAATACCCAGAAAGTTAGGTTTTTGTGTTTCAATCACTATAATTTATGCTCATTCAGTTCCATTCAGCCCTCATTCACCCAATATGTCTTCCTTAGTTAAAAATTTACGGTTATAACAGAACTATTCATCAAAATTGCATCCTAAATCACTAGAAAACAAAAATATTCAAATTGATACTTTAAACTCTAAATTTAGAAACAACACTATCTATTTCTGTGCACATTACATAAACCTTCAAAATTTAATCATGAAAACGAAAAAAACATAAGAATTATGAGCCACTAACCTGTTGGGTGAAGCTTTTCTTTTTTGCTAATGGTGGAGGAGAGGAGAGGAATGACGGAGAGAGGGACGTTGGGGAGAGAGAGAGAGAGATGGGATTGGGGCCAGCTGTTTTTTTAATTGGTGGATAGTTAGGGTTTTAATTTAGTTAGTTAGCATAATAAATTTAATTTTTTTTTATTTTTAATAGGGTTAATAAGATATTATATAATATTTGAGGGTATAGTTGAGAAAATTTATAAGAGAGGGTATTAGGATTTGAAGAAGGATTGTGAGGTTATTTTTAGACCCCTTAGGGCATGTTAGGAGATAGTCTGACTGCCATATTGTTTATTTACCCTGTAGAGATTGGAGAGCATGCCACGTTCATGTACTTAAAAGAAAATTATTATTGTTTATTATGTATGTCAAAAATTGGGTTACTTGATTAAAAAAAAAAATATTATAAAGTGATTTTAAATTTTGTTTTATTTTCTGTTGAATCACAATATTGAATTAATTATTAGATCTTTACTATTTAAAATATTTTTCAGTATAATTTTATTTTGATGTTAATGTATATATATACATGTATATACGCTTCCAACATGTACCAACTTTTTAAATATTTAAAAAAATTCGCTTCAGCGCTTCTAAACGCTTCCGTTTCCGCGTATCCGATAAAATAGAAGATCCCATCATCATTACATGACTCCTATTATGAACCGTTTGGTTTAATGGACTCAATACAGACCGACCCACATAGAGGTTATTTACATAACCGGTCCTTAGGATAATTAGACATGGAATAGGTAAATAGTATATTTCCACATTTGGTTATTGTGTAAACACTATATAAAGAGACATTTGGTCCTCATTAATAATACACTGAATACATTCTATTCACAACACGTTACCAGCACGACTTAGTTCTAAAGAGACCCTGAGCCGCCGAGACCAAAACCCTAGCAGCCGCCGTCCGTGTTGGACCTAGCCGCCGCCGTCCGCCGTTTGTTGCTGCCGCCGGCCGCCTTCTTCTCCAAAGAAGATCCACGAGTTCTTGCTTGAGGTTGCAGAGAATATTCCGAGGTCTTTAGCTCTCGGTTCCTGTCCATTCAACATTCAAAGGTTTTAAGGTAAACCCCTATGCTAAGAACAACAGCAAATCGAATTTGAACTTAAAGAATATGAAACCCTAAAATCGATTCTTTCAAAGCTTGTTTGATCTTGTTAAAACCAACACCTGAACTTGAACCTAAGCTAAGATAAGACCATTAAAAATCGGTTATATAAATAAACTTGTTTGATCTCTCACAACCTGTAAATCGATTCTGACCTAATTCATATGAAACCTTAAAAATAGATTGCTTGATGGCTTGGTTGAAATCGGTTGATGTGTTTTGCTTGGATTGATTGTTTGCATTATTAAAAATCGAACCATAAAACTTGTTGATAAGTTGTTTAAAATCGGAAACCATAAGAAGAAGAAGCATGAAAATCGTTTTGTGCATAAACATAAAACCCTAATCCTAATCCAAATAGGAAAATCTAATCCATTCCTTTTAGTAAAAATGAAAGTTTTAGATAATATCATTTTCCCTTTAAGTAATTATCCTTTTAATGATTTTTCCTTTTCTTAATGGTTTAGGATTAACTTTTAATTAAACATTAATTTAAAAATTGAAAATTGTAAATGCACAAACCAATATTTAAAATCGGCCACCTTATTTAATTGTTTGTTTGCTAAATTGCTTGATTGATCGTAAAGCTTAAAATCAGATGATCTTAAAATCGGCCATATACATTAAGGTCTGAATTTTATACAATGTCCTAAGTGAAAAATCTGATGCATATACGGATGATCATGACCGGCCATTTTTCCTAAGGTCCGGATCATATTTAAAGTTCTAACTGAAAAAATGTTGGATATTTTCATATGACTAAGGACAACTCAGATTACCCGATCCTAAGTCTCTCCGGAGATAATTTCTTAGAATGGGAAATGAGCACTAGAATTGCTCTGAAAACTAGGGGACTCGGAAGATGCATTACAAATGGCAATCAAGAAATAGAAAGCGAAAGGGAAAGAGCCATAACGATTGTGAGCTTCCATCTCACTGAAAAGTTGAGAGACAAGTACCAAAATGTTAAAGACCCATTTGATCTTTGGATTAAGTTGGGTAAAAGGTTCTCAATGGTACTGTTGCTAAACTCCCTGGAAGGATGGGAGACTCTCGGTTTTAAAGATTGTGAAACCGCGGATGAATATCACTTTACCCTCATGAAAATCGTCTATGGCCTCAGGCTATGTGGCGAAGTGGTGATAGATGAGGATCTTTTGGAAAAGACCATCTCCACACTAAATCCTCGAGATATAATTTTAAAGCTCAAGGCCAAAAGTTTCACCAAATATCATGATCTTTACCAATACCTCAGAAGAGGGCTGGAAACGAAAGAACTTCTCAGAGAAACTGATGAAGTGTTAAAGAAATGGAGATAGATGGAAACTCCCGGGACAAATGATGAGGAAGAAACCTCAGACTGTGAGGGCAGTTCAAAAGTGGACTAAGATTCCGAAATTTAAGTTTTT
>OVBB01000617.1:0-20610 GCA_900406415.1 Isatis lusitanica
GATCCTTATTGTAAACCTATATAAAGAGACTTTTGGTTCTCATTAATAATACACAGAATAAAAGTTATCCACAACACTTTTATTTTTAATGAAGATAATCACGCCGACGCGAAGAATAATGAAAGAAAATCTCAAAGAATCTTGACTTTTTCCTAATCCTCAAGAGATTATGTCAGCATGGACTTCCTATATAAAGAAGAGGGTTTTCAGAGGAAAAAGAAAAAAGAAAAACCAACCTGAACTTTTTTCTACGGGTATTTTCATACCTGAACTTTCACAATAGGTATTTCCTACCGAACTCTTTTTAAATTAAAAATTCATACCTGAACTAAAATAGTTTGGTGAATTTCAACATTGACTCGGATAATATTTAGCCAAACGTCAAATTTTGATGAATGTATAGTCGATATAACACAAGTTAAGAGGTATGATGTAATTTTAATTGAATAAAGCTAAAAGAATCATGACATACCAGCTTTTGAACCCGTAATATCAGAGCTAAATAACAAATTTTTAGCTATTTCACGTTAATATTGCCGGTTCAAAGCTTTATATTATTCCACTTTTTAGTTTTACTCGATTAAAATTACATACTCATGTTATCTTGTAAACACTAGTTCTCTTGTGAACGAACTACTAATGGTTTGATGCCTTCTAAAGGGTATGTAGGCAGCTTTTTCAAGGTTCAGCTATAATTAATAAAATCTTTATTCGGTTTTATGATCTCTTTGATAATCTACCTTCAAATTTGATATTCTCTTAGACACAAACTTGACCTAGTCGAGGTTGTAGTTCAACACCCTTTCATATACACATACTGTCATACACATATACGCAAATCCTGTTGTAGTGAAGTCCTATATTTTAGTTGCTTTCTCCTTTCTTCCCCTAAACTTCTGAATTTACAAATTTTTCTTCTCTTTTTCTTTTTTTTCTTTTCTTTTTCGTTTGTAATTAATTTTTTTAAAAATAAATATAGAGGGCATTAACCTGACCATTCACCCAAAAAAAATGGTGTTCTCTCTGTTTATTTAAGAAAGAATTTTTTAAAAAAAATTTTATTTTTCAAAAAGATTAAATTGTTGAGTTTTCAATGTATTTTTATGGATACTAGATTCTCTTCCGCGCTGAGCGTAAAATCAATATTTTTATAGATAAATATTTTTGACTTTTATAATTTAAATATATATATTTATATTTTTCCGTTTGTATATTTATCAAATTTTTATTTTGTGATTTAAAAAATAATTGATGTGTAATATTATTTATTCACACTTATCATTTGATTTAATAATTTAATATATCTTAATTTATTTTTATTTTTGTTTTTTAATTTATTAAAAAGGGATATCCATTATTTTTAAAACGAAAAAAAAATTTGGCAATAGAGATAGTAAATTAAAAAATAAAAATAAAGCAAGAAAAATTCAAGAGATACCACGTCAACAAAAATACCTCTAAAAATCCTCCTTTCATATATAGTATATTAATGAGAGATTGAAAATTTCAAAAAAAAAATAACTAAAATTTAAAATTATTATTGATTTAAAATTATCAAAAACTATTAAACACAAAAAGTGATAAATTTATTATCGAATTTAAATATATTTTCTTAATATATGTGAAAGCACCAAAAGAATCTATTATTCTCTCATATAGAGTATCAGAGTACCGTATATACGTTTACCGACATTCTAACAATTACTTATCTCTTTGCCAGCCAACTTCCATGAAATTGTCACCAAATATCACCGACAAAAACAAATGAACAAGTCATCATCTCTTACGTTTCAACTACCCAAAAATTAAATTTGTATAGTGACGTTTACTTTTATATACACTACCATTATCTTAAGCGATGTGACTAAAATGGAATGTCATGTTGACAGAGTCGTATTAACAGACGAGTTCAATGAAATTCCAGGTATTGGGAGCTATAAGGGCAACTACTCTAAGCCTCTCGCCGTGCTCAACCACTGTTAGGAATTTATCTCACTTGAATGTCATGTTGACAAAGTCATATTGACGAACCAGAGCTTACGCTTAAGAAGATGAAACAGAATCGCCACTTGCAGAATAATCGAAAGAAACCAAAACTTAAGAAGATGTTAGAGAAGTCTGGAAAACTTAGAAGTTTAGAAACTCATATAGAGTATCAGAGTACCGTATATACGTTTATCGACATTCTAACAATTAGTTATCTCTTTGTCAGCCAACTTCACTGAAATTTTCACCAAATATCACCGACAAAAACAAATGAACAAGTCATCATCTCTTACGTTTCAACTACCCAAAAATTAAATTTGTATAGTGACGTTTACTTTTATATACACTACCATTATCTTAAGCGATGTGACTAAAATGGAATGTCATGTTGACAGAGTCGTATTAACAGACGAGTTCGATGAAATTCCAGGTATTGGGATCTATAAGGGCAACTACTCTAAGCATTTGGCCATGCTCAACTACTGTTAGGAATTTATCTCACTTGAATGTCATGTTGACAAATTCATATTGACGAACCAGAGCTTACGCTTAAGAAGATGAAACAGAATCGCCACTTGCAAAATAATCGAAAGAAACCAAGACTTAAGAAGATGTTAGAGAAGTCTGAAAAACTTAGAAGTTTAGAAACTTATTTAAAGAGAGAAAACAAGAGAGGGGTTTTTATGGAAATTCTGATGTGTTATTTCACAATAGGGGTGCACACATATTTATAGGGAGTAGTGACATAAGCATTTATGTCATGCTTATGTCATACCACATTATTGTGCGATTACATCATCGCTTACATCACGCTTACATCACTGCGATTACATCATCCCTTACATCATGCTTACATCATAAAATACACTTAATTAAAACATACTTAATTATACATAACAGACGTTTAAGCTTACTTAATGATCCATCTCGAACTCGATGTTATGTTTGTCGCAACATCCATAATATTTTTCTGGGCATTCATATTCTGGCTCGAGTTCTTCAAAGTCTTCGAACTTCTTTTCTGTTTCGGAGTTTATGTTGATGTTAAACATTCTACCAATCTCATCGATGTATATGTTCATTGCCTCGTCAGGCGTTTGCGAGTCTTGGAAATATTCTGGTGGACACTGTTGTGGCGTTTGTTCTTTCTCTTCTTTTATCTTCTTTGAAGTGCTTTGTGCAACTGGTTTAGGTGAGATTAATGATGGTGCACTTTGGTGCTTCTCCATGAAGAACTGTAGATCTTCATCAAGGCTCATATGGTAGTCAATTGAGTAGTACGCCCAATTTGGGTTAAACGGTATGGCAAACGTTTGTCTAGCGTTGTTGAGAACAAAAGCATGAGTTTGAAAGTCTTCATATGCTTTGTTGTCATGGACGTTAAAGTCTGGTCGTACGCCTCTGTAGAAGTCATTGTGGGGGATGAGTGTCGGTAGGGCATGAAGTTTCCCGGACTTCTTATTGACTTGAACAGGACGGTGGAAAAAGTAGATGGTGTGCGGATTGAACAACGGGTTGAGAGCTCCTCCTTTTTGAGTTTTTTGAAAGGCATACCTCTTGCTTTTGTAGATCTTCTTAGTTTTCCATTCCAGTTGATGAGGGATGAAAACCATATTAGGAAGGTAGAGAGGCCTTCCCTTTCACCATGTTGAGCATTGACGTATTGATAGAGCCATTGGATATCGAAGGTAATGCTGATAGTATTGACTGAGCAGAGATACCAGAGGAAGCATAGAACTTCTTCAGGCATGTAAGTACTCTCTATCCTGTAGAGGTGAGCGTATGGATAATCAGGATGAATGCCCATCAGTGCAATGTAGTGACTGTTGATTCCGTACTTCGATAGGATTATTGATTGATATCTGAAAACTATGTGGTTGAGATGCTCGTGGAGCATTCCTTTGTTGATTAGATCATGAGCGTCTTCTGGCATGTTTGCTTCAAAGTCATAATAGTCTTTTTCTGCAGATGATGAACTTGCCATCATATGAATTTCTTTTTGTGGGCTTCTGATGAGCATGTCTGCGAGGGTGTTCTTCGCGCCCTTTAAATAGAAGGATTCGAAATCAAATTTCGAGAACCATTCACTTCATCTCAATAATTGTTGATGTGGGACCATATTCTGCTTGAATTGTAACATCTTCGGGAAAGAAGACATATCCTTTTCGATGCAAAATTTATGTCCTATCAGATGGAACTCAAACTTCTCAATTGCTTTCTTGACCGCAAGGATTTCTTTGAACGTGGAGTAATAATGCATCTCCGAATCTATAAAGCGTCCGCTTTTATATCCGCAGATTTGACGTTTGCCATCAATTTCTTCAAATAATATAGTGCCCCAATGTTTGTTGCTTGCGTCCGTCTGCAGAATGCGTGTTCCTGTTGACGAAATCTTTAAAGGTGGCAGACTTTGTATTTCTTTCTTCAGCCTTTTGATTGCCTCAGTTTGTCGTGTTCCCCACAACGGAGGGTTCTTTGTCAGCATTTTCTGCAAAGGTCTCGTCAATTTCGACAATTGCGGGATAAAGTCGCTGACATAATTGATTATGCCAAGGAATTGCTGAACTTATCTTTTTGCAAGATTTTCATCCGGAAAGTCCAGTAGCGCTGTAGCTAGATGGGCTTGAGGCGTAAACTGTCCTTCTTTAATCTCCATTCCAAGAAATTCGATATTGGGCCGAGCTATGATCATCTTTCGGGCCGAGAGCATAATTCCATATTGTTTTATTATGCTTTGGAACTGTTTCAGGACCTGTAGATGCTCCTTTTTTTTTGAAGAGAATAGCAGAATGTCGTCAATGTATATCAAGGCTGTGTGTAGCAGAATGTCGTCAATGTATCAGAGCCAACACTTGTAGATATAATTGAATGAATCATTATTTATGATAGATTGTTATTGAATGTTCTGGAAAACAAATTCTCGATATGGCTAATCCCAACCCTCCGATGATTGAATCCCAGTTTGCAATTTCTACTTTACCCAAAAATAAAAGCCGTTCCTCCACATCCACTATAAACTCCTTTTACAAAATCGAATATGTTCCCGGAGATCATCTCCTAGAAACAACCCTCCCTTTAGTAAATCCATACAAATATTTTTCCAAAAAACCAAACACCTTTTCTATCAAAGCTGTTAAAGAACTCATAAGACCTTCCAGCAGAAGAGTCTTAGAGTATGTACAATCCAGCAAGTTCTCGTCCTGCCAAGTTCCAGCAACGGAAGAAGACAGTTCATCTCGCTCAACATTCCGGAGAATCTACCAAGACTATGGCAACAACAAGGATACACACATCTTCACTTTGGAGTTGTTCGCCTTGGACTAACCTTACACGCTCGAAAAGGTCTACCCGTCGTAGCTCGGCTGACCTTAATCGATTCAAGACTAAGGTCGTACCAATAAGCCTGTATCGGAACAGTCTAAACAACATTAAATGACGGAACAGTATTTGTGACATTGTTTCCTAATTTTAATGTTTCTCTCGCGGATCCAAGATCATGCTCTTGATCTTTCACTTCCCTCATTAGATGAAGCGTTATACCTGGAAGTGAATTCAGCATCTCAAGCACCCAACTCGGTTCAGATTCCTCGACAAATCACTCGTGAAGAATTACTCAAGCGACTACCAGAATCTTGGGTGACAAGCTATGAGAAGCTACATCAACCAGCGCAATCACCTGTCCAGACATCGGAAGTCAGCTTTAAAACTCGAAATGATGGGACAACGGAGATCAAGTTTGAAAAGCCAAGAACATCCTCATTTCAAAAGCATTTGTTCACTCAATTCGCTATACAGATAAATGAAGATATGTTCTATGGTCCAGCAAAGGAGCAGATTCCAAAACCAATCTCGTTCAAGCAAGATGGATCAGTCGTATATCCATTCATGGACGAAAATGGACATCAATAATTTGATGTTTGCTCCTGTATAGCATGCACAGAAGACTTTTACGAATCCGACGAAGATATCAGAAGGAGAAGAAGGAAAAAGAAGGTTCCTTTGTACATAAGATATCTCGAAAGAGACCCCACAGTCGGACCATTATGAGAAGGTGGAAGATATGAGTTTATCGTCCAATACTCAGAAAAAAAAAAAAGAGAAGAGCCCAAGCTCATGATGATACAAGATAGCAACTTTCCCCCTCCTGAAGATTTCACCAGAGACAATATTCCCCATACACCAAAGATTCTATCAAAAGCTGTCAATGCTTCTGGCCCTGATTAACTCAGTCAAGGAGAGAAGGTTCTCAACTGGAAAACTTAGAACGCCCTGGCCCAAAATTGGCTCCTTACAACGATCAATAACAAATTCGATCAGTTAGCCGATAACAACAATAAAAGATTGAGCAGCCTGCAAAATTCTATAATGGAGATCAATGGGCGATTCAACAATCTTCACCAAGAAATGATGACCATGGCTCAACACATGATGGTAAATACGTCTTCTTTCTGCAGCAAAGAAGCATAAACAGCCAGTCTTAAAAATCAGTTGAGAGATTTGAAGAGAAGCTTAGACGGATACATACTTCAGTCCTTTTGGAAGTACTTTCCCAGGAATCCCTGCATATCAAGGATCTTACTCCACGGGTTTCCTAAACGGATACAAGAGCAAAGATCAAAACCACCAACTCCTGGATTTTTATCCTCTGATGAAGCTTTCACATCTTGATATGGCACGGCCTCAAACATTGACTACAGAGCAACTACGTCACGTTCGAGGCCCAGGAAGCAAAAGGAGTCAGAATTCGTGATTAATCCAACGAAGAAACCAACTCTTACCTCTTCTTCAAGCCATGAATCGGTCGAAGATGCGAAGAAGAAAGGGAAGGATATCGGAATAATCGAATTTTCAATGGCAAATCTTATTGATGCTATTGGAAATCCGATTGTCGATACAACAGCAGCGACACTGCCAAAAGCCACAACTCAGCCCATCGCAATGATTAACCATTACTCATTTTAGAGTATTTTGAGAATTAATTTTTCAAAATTTTATTATACCAAAATATCTAAATATTTTACATTCTTTCTTTTTTTTCTTTTTTTTTGTCAGCATATCGTACGCGTCTATATGATTAGTTTTTAAATGAGGGTTTCTATATACATTTTTATTTATTTATAAACTTTACAGTTATAAATTTATAATTTTGGTAGGATTAACTTAAAAAGTCAAGTTGCTTTCCCATCAAATAATATGTTTATAAATAATAGTAATCGGTGTTTGATAAAAATTAAAGAACATTTTTTAATGGTTTTGTGTTACTGCAAGTTTTTTAGAAATAAAAAACTTTTTTTCTCTCAAACATTTGTGATAGAAAACTGTTGTAACTGGACAATAAATTTTTTAAACAAAAAATGTAACATAATTCATTTAAATTGAAAATATATAATAACTTCAAAATAGGAAAGTTTAGAAATTATATCTATATGATATATCTGAATAAACTTGATATTTTTACTATTAATTAGCCGTAATTTTACATATATAAAACTTTTAGGCTTATACTTTTTCTAATAAATTTCCTCCTAATATATATATATATATATATATATATACACTAGGATTTATCCCACTTTTGCACGTTGTAACTTCTTATAGCATTCTTTTATAAAAATTATAATATATATAATTTGGTTTCCGATTTTTGTTGTTTTGAAAAAAATTCTAATAATGTTTTTGGATTTTCAACAATGGTACAAAATAGAAAGCTCGAATGAATATTTTTAATTTATAGTTATTGGTTTGATTCAGTTACCAGTTCAATTTAAGTGAATATTTTCTTTTTTCGATTTGATTCAATTTCTGGTTTATTTTAAATGAGTATTTTGTGTCAATTTTACCCAATATTATATATGTTACCAAACACTTTTGATATATTAATTCAATGGCATAAACAATTTTTTCAAGCATTTATATAAATGTATTTCTTATATAGATATATAGAAGATAAAAGATATATATGTTGAATCAATTTTACATAGACGAATCATGTTATAACAGGTTACAACGAATCCAACCTATATTCCACGTAATTAATAAGGGGAACATCTTATTCAAAAAATAATAATAATTAGGGGAACATCATATTCAATAGATGACAGAAAGGGACTTACCATTTACTGTCGGGACCACTACCATCGGTCCGATAGAATGATGAGGGGAGTGGTAATGTGAAGAGGAGGGCATAAATGGTTGAAATCGAAAGGGTAAAGGTAAGTATCCTCTCACTCAATTAGTGTAGGGTTAATCTCATAAAAGTTAATTAGTTTAATTTGTGTTCCTAAACATAAAATTAGCAATTTGAATGATCGAAATTAGCATTATTAATCTAAACCCTAAAACTTGTTTCTTTATCATTTTTTAAAAAATTAGCCTTATTTATCTCAATCCTCCTTCGGAAGCTTCCATAGCATTGAAACTCTTCCCTTTCGAAAAATCCATACGCTATATATGTGCATTCTTTCGAAATACACATCTCACACTTCAAAAAAAAAAGAGTTCTGTTTAAACACAATATAAATACTGTATTATCTACTCAAATCAAGCATCGGGAAAACACTACCAAAAAATACCGAACCTACCGAATCTACCGTAAAGTGACATGCAAATACTGCATCAAACAGTTCCTCTCAGTGTAAGTACGGGGTTAATCTTTCTGGCTTCAAAATTACCAGTTCGAATTTCTATGTGGGACAAAAACTTAAATTATCTGCTCTATTGTCAAAGGTCCAGCATCTTTTGACCAAAATAAAAAGTAAAAATAAAAATTGATATGATTGTTGTGAATACCACTAAACTTGTTATGGTTTCTTTTTCGAGATGCAGATTTCCTTTTCTTTTAGGTTTAAGATACATATTTTCATTTCAATTAAAAATCTGTATTTCAGTTTTCTAAAATTAAGATAAAAAGAAAAAAAATATTATGTATCTATTAATATATAAAAGTTGAAGTTACAGTGTTCGAAGGGTGTCTATATAGGATTTTAATTTTAAAATAACCAATAGTATCATTCCACATCAACATTTAAATGGAAGAAATTTTCTAAATTTTTTAATTGTATTGTTAATAGAAAAATCCACAAGACAAGGAAATTATCTATAAATTTATATTAAACAAAATCAACTTAATATTAGATTAAGAAACTTTCTAATTTGAAATATAAGTTAAAGAAATTATCTATAAATTTTTATTGAATAAAAAATCAACTTAATATTAGATTAGGAAAATTTATAATTTAAAATAATTATCTCATTTGTATAATTAACTCTATATAATCTACAATGGAGACGAAAAAATAAAAAAAAATTCACAAAATAATACATATAAGAATATCAAAAACAAATATAAAATTATAAAGTATTTGTGGCTGCCTCAAAGCCAATAGTATTATTCCACATCAATATTCAAGTTCAAGAAAATTGATGCTAAATGCTATTGAAAGTGTCCACATATGATTTAAATTTTAAAACAGTCAATAGTATCATTCCACATCAACTTTTAAAATTAAGAAATTTTCTAAATTTTCTAATTTTTCTAATTTAATTTTAATAGAAAATACATAAAATAAAATTATATATAAATTTGTGTTAAAAATTAACTTAATATTAGATTAGGAAAAAAACTAATTTAAAATATTAGTTTCACTTCGCTTGCTTTTCAAACTGATTCAGTTATCGTTTCTTTCATTTAATATTAGATTAAATCTAACAATGAACCCAAAGTATATAATTATTCTTTATTTTTATTATCTAATTATAATCTATAATAATCTTTGATATATAATACCAAAATATTAGTAGCTTTTTAACTTTATACAAAAACTTATAAGACAAGCATGATGATGATTCTAATGACTTGAATTGAGTAAGTTAATTATATTTTCAGGATTAGAATTTAGAGCCATTTAACAAATAAAAATTTGAAGTTACAATTTTAATTAAGAGATTTGATGGATTTCTACAGAAAATAAAAATAATGAGAGTTCATTAATACCTTTAGAGAAAAAAATATGATGTGATTTATTGGATTATGTTTTAGAAGGTTTGCATTTAGTTTAAGCAGTATATGATCTACTAATAATCATCAGTAACTTTTCAAAGACAAACTAGAATTTATATATATATATAGTTAATAAATAAAAATTGTAAAATTTAAAAATAATGTTGTTAAATATACTAAAAAGACAAATGATAATTTTCTTTTATTAAAGTATCAATAACTAAGTTTACATATTGATTATATTGTCAATGAATAAAAATGTATTTATTATTTTATTTAACATATTTGTCGCCTAAGTTATTATAATTTTTCTTATGAAGAAAAAGTGGTAAATGGGTCAGTTTGGGACTTTAATCACAAAAATGACCCCTGCTTTGAAAATGAGAACACTCAAATACAAAAGAGTGAGTCATTTTGAAAATTCAAGTTTCAGAATGACCCAATATAGCAACTGCCATTTTTTATTAAATTTCTTATTCATTGATAATATGTAAATTTAGTTATTATATATATATATATATATATTGTTATTATTATGAATACAAAACTAATATTTCAATAAATATTATTGGTTATATATTACAAAATTATATTAAAAGTTCCCCACGCGTAACGTGAATGAAAAACATAGTCTTTACTATTAAGAGTTGATAAACTAAACTTTACAAAACCACTTTACACTCTAATTTAAAATTTTGGGCCCCTAAAACTTTACAAAAATTTGGTGGGCCTAAGACGAATGACTTTTTCATTAAACGGCCCTGTCGGCATCAATGAACAGCTGCACAGATTGTATTTTTTTATTTAAAAACATAATATTTTATTCAATAAACTTTGTCGGCCTGACGCCGTTCGCTCGCCCTTATAAAGTTGCCATAAGTGTTCGACTAACATATCATTTTGTTTTTGTCTATTGTCCGATTATCTTTCTCACTTAAAGGACACAAAATGTCGACTAACATGGAGGCCGTAAGTGTTCTTCAGTACCTTGACAAAAAGTCCATATTGGTGATTGGTGCTGCTGGCTTCTTAGCAAAGAGTAATCTCTCTCTCTCTCTCTCTCTCTCTCTCTCTCTCTCTCTCTCTACACAAAGGTTGGCAACAATGTTTCTCAATGTTAGTAATTATAACTAGAAGCTATTCACACAAACGTCTACATGTGTGAGCTATATGCTAATGAAGGTTTTGCGAGTCATTTTGGTTGAAAGTTGAAACCATAGACTATCACGGGATTTTGAAATTGTATACATTAGGCTGCAGCTGCATGCATGTAAATATGTAATTATTTACGTAAAAATTATAATTGTCGTTGAAGCTTGTGAGGTACGTTTTTCTATTCTCCTCGCGAAGTAAAAGTTGTCACGACATCTTATACAAGTTTTTTATTTTTTGGTTCTAGATTATACAAGTTATATACATCAATTTAATTTTTAAATTAAGCTAAAATTTTCTTTTTGGTTAGAAACAATTTATTTTATATCTTAATAAGGAGTTATCACTCGTAATCAGTTTTTGTGGAGAAGATATTACGGGTTGCACCAAACGTGACAAAACTATATCTTCTTCTAAGAGCATCAGATGGAAAATCTGCTACCGAGAGATTCAACGACGAGGTTCGTATCTCCCTCTTACTTTAGTTTGTTAAGTTTTATTCACAAATAATCACACCTAATTAAACATCACCCCACCATGATTGATGATTCGCTATGTTGGTCGAGGCCAGATATATTATCACATATATGATTGGTAAAAGCAGTAAGAGAATTTTTATAACTTAAAACTATTCTACAACATATTTTACCTATACAACATAAAGCAACTAAAATCACACAGGACTAACAGAATAATTTATTTTGGTGCATACTTCTTCTTTTTTTGGACAACCTTCTAGTTAATTTGGAATAAACATTTCTTTATAAATTTTACATTTGTATATACATAAAATTTTAAGCAAACTTATATTTTTGAAAGAAAACTGAAAGTGTTTTGGAACTTAGATCCAAATATTGACTTTTACCAGCTTTTTCAAATGAACATATCTTTGGTACCTTGGAGCAATGCTACAAATGTATAACCCTTGAATAGTTACAAATGTAAGTAGATTTTGGGAAAGGACTTGTATAAGGTGGTGAAGCAAAAGTATGGGCCAAATCTAGATCATATTTTAGAAAAGCTTACTATTGTGAATGGAGACATTTGCCTTGAGGATTTGGGTCTTCATAATGAAGACTCCGACTTGGAACATGAGATGGTCCACCAACTTGATGCGATTGTTAATTTAGCTGCAACTACTAATTTTGATGAAAGGTACCGATAAGTTATGACATTCTGTTTTTTTTGTTTTCTTAAATTGATTAAATGAATTTATCACCCTCGCTGAAAAATAATCTATATAGAACTATTTTAGGTTGCTAAAATGATTTACCAAACACTTAATTAGCAAGGAACTCTATTTACAATATTAATAACCGACCGCCTCATATTGTAATAGTTAGTTATTAAAGACCGATAAAATATTTTTTAGATCATCATATATATATATATATATATATATATAGGTGATATGTTTAACAGTTATGGTGTATTGAAGATAGGTGATTGGTTAATATTGGTTTCATATCTGGGATCTATAGTAATATCAAACTAAAATATATTTTATACATGTGCATGCACAGATACGATGTAGCACTTGGGATCAACACATTTGGTACTGTCAATGCTCTGAACTTTGCCAAGAGATGTGCCAAGGTTAAAGTCTTTGTTCATGTGTCGACAGGTACAAATAATTTGTGTATTTATTAGATAACAAACAAAACGTACGTATTCGTCAAGTAGACACTACAAGATACACTTAAAGACAATTATTATCGTCAGGTATTTTCTGTTGTAAACAGAATAGCTCGCTAATTAACCAATAAGCCGAAGGGAAGTCATACCATAAACAAAATTAAATTATACAGCATCAAAAATAAGTAAAGCTTATATTGATGTTTAAATCTCTTAAATTAAAGATAACGTAGGGACAGAAAATTGATTTCAAAAAATTTTTTTTATCAAACTGAGTCCAGTGTAATTGTTTTTCTTATCGGCTCTTTTATTCATAATTTCAAAATTTGGCCGCCCGTTACTATCCAACCTGATAAAAAAGTATTCTAAATCCGCATAATCTTCATGCTATACATTAACTTATAAGGAAACTTTATTTTATTTATATACATAGCTTACGTATGTGGGGAAAAAACGGGGTTGATAATGGAGACACCATACTCTATGGGTGAGACGTTGAACGGAGCCACGGGCCTCGACATCAATCAAGAGCAAATGTTGGTCAAAGAGAAACTTAGCCAGCTTCGAGCCATTGGAGCTTTGCCCGAAACAATCACACAGGCCATGAAAGATCTCGGACTCGCTAGGTATTCCTTTTGACTTCATGATGTATGTTAATCTAGGCAGTGCGCGCGGGCTCTAGGAATGTGCTGACAGTGCAAATGCATAGGGTCTTATATTTGTAATTAAATTTTTCTTTGTTACTTTAGAGTTCGAAATTTTGAAAATCTTACAAATTAGGGGTTCAATTTTCAATTCAACCATAACTAACATTGCATAGAGTCAGGGCGTGAATCGTCAGAGCATATGCAGTGCTAGAAATTCTCAATTGGGTATCTTAACAATTATATATTAAAAACATCATCAGACGATTTTCACATGAACAATTGTGTATTAAAAACTGAAATGTGCTAACATGGATTCTCAAAGGTTTCCAAAAGTCCTTGAAAAAAGAAGCCGCTCTCATATTTTCCTCCTTTTTTTATTTTTTGAATTTTTAATTATCTAAATAATCTAGATAATTCCTTTAGAGACCTCGGTTAAAGGTCTTCTAAAGTATTTATCGCTAGCTTTTAAACAAAGAAGAGGAGGAGGTTACTTCAACTATGTTTTGGTGTTATCTATCTCATTCTCCCAATTTATAATATTTTCAGAACAGAAGTTAAATAATATTTTATTTTATTTATAACATAGGGCAAGGATGTACGGATGGCCAAACACATACGTGTTTACGAAAGCGATGGGGGAGATGATGGTAGGCGCAGAAAGGGAAAACATGTCGCTCGTGATAGTTCGTCCTTCAATTATCACCAGCACCTTCAAGGAGCCATTCCCCGGTTGGACAGAGGGCATCAGGTGAAATTAGAAAATAAAAAAAAATGTTGGATATTAGTTTTTGATAACTTCACCAACTTTTAGAACTAATAATGAAACAATAACTCTTTCATATATAGGACAATTGATGGTTTAGCTGTTGGATACGGCACAGGCAAACTCACTTGTTTTCTTGCTGATCTTAATGCTATTTCGGATGTGGTACGTATTTTCATCTTTATATATCATGCATATAGACGTAGAATGTATAAATACCATACAAATGTATAAGATTGAGCCACATATTTTCATTTTGACGAATTTGATGGACCAGATACCTGCGGATATGGTTGTCAATACAATGCTTGTATCAATGGCTGCTCAAGTTGATGAACAGAGGGAGATGATTTATCATTTAGGCTCTTCAATGAAAAATCCGTTGAAAAATGAAAAATTTCCTGAAGTAGCTTATCGGTATTTTACAACCAAACCATATATCAACAAAGAAGGAAAGGCAGTAGTGGTCAAGAAAGTAGAAGTTTTGAGTTCGATACCCACTTTCCAAAGATACATGACCATTCATTACTTACTTCCTTTGAAGGTAATGTCCTAATCAATTCATATTTTGGAAAATCGACAATAAATTCATAAATACTAATTATCAGCATGACTCTGGTTTGTAGGTACTTGGATTAGTAAACATGGCACTTTGTAAGTTTTTCGAGAAAAAACTTAGGGATTTCAATAAAAAGATTAATTTTGTGTTTCGACTTGTGGATCTCTATCAGCCTTACCTCTTCTTCTATGGAATGTAAGTAGTATTTACTAGTTTATATCTCACAAGTTCATTTTGGTCTGATTCTTTTTTTTTTTGGGATTAAAAACATTAATTAAGATTTTATACTAACCCACTTATACATATACATAGTTTCGACGATACAAACACAGAAAAACTGCAAAAGATGGTGCCAATGGCGGGAGTGGAAGCCGAGATGTTTTTTTGTGATCCAACGATTATAAATTGGGATGAATATTTTGTGAATACACATATTCCTGGGTTGGTTAAGTATGTCTTCAAATGATTCCATATGTAGTTTCTCTGTCTTATTGTGATCCAAAGAATATATAGGGACCGAATATATATAAATTAAGTAAGGCAATTTACATGCTAAGACCATGATATTATTGATATCAACGAAAAGGTAAAATAAACATGTTGGTATTATTTGTTCTTGATGTAACAAAAATATGATATCATGAATTTTTTTTTTGAAAGATTTGCTAAAATGGGTCAAAAAAAATGGAACACTTGTCCCTTTATACATTTTTGAAGTGTGATTTGTCCCATTACATTTTACTATTTTTTAATCCAATTATAACCCTGAAAAATAAATTATTAATTGAAAACTTAATTATTTTCTCTCTTTTATTTATTTCTCTCTATTCTCTTTATCAATTAAAAAAAACAAAAATAATTCTCCAATCTCTCTCTTTATTGATTATTAAAATAAAAAAATTATACTATTTATTTTTCACAACACATATTTAATTTTCAAAATCCCATTATATCCCACTTTATATAAATAAAAAACCGAATTAATAAATTAATAATTTATATATAAAAGTAATATTTGTCTAATAAAACTCTCTTGTTAAAAAGAGAGAAAATATTTGTTGGATATAATATTTATATTTTATAACTTTTTACTTAAGAACAATAATTATGAAATAAATAATAAATAAAATTAAAGTCATTTATTTTTTGTTAGAATTTTAGATTTTTAAGTTGTAAAAGCAATTAATTAAAAAAATTTGAAAAGATATAGTGAATATTGTGTAACCAAATTTACTAGATTTTCTCAGATTTTCGTAGAATATGTATTCTACCAACGGTAGAACATAGAAAGAATGGTGGAAGTCTTTTTCTACGGATAGTAGATTAAAGTGGTAACAGTAGAATATAAATTCCACGCTCCATAGAATACAGAAGAAACAGTAGAAAACCTATTCTACCAAATCTGACTGAACCGTAGAACTTAGAGTAAACAGTAGAATTCATATTCTACGAATGGTAGATTATAGAGAAAACGGTAGAAACTATGTTCTACAATCGGTAGAAGATAGAGCAAATAGTAGAAAACATATTCTACCGTATGTAGACAGTAGAATATGAATTATATGGTTGGTAGAATAAAAAATTATCTTTCATTTTAAAGTCAATGTTCAAAGAAAAATGTTAATCTAATCTCATAAGTTTATTTTCCAATGTTTTGATTTTTCTTATATTTTCTATATTATAAAAGTATTTATTTTGAATTTGTTAGATTTATTTAAGGGGCAATGTAGTCAAGTTTTAGTAAAAGTCAAGAAAGGTGTATATGGACAAATGTTCCATTTCTTTGACCCATTTTGCCAAATCTCCCTTTTTTTTTCTTCTTTTAATGAATATTATTTTTTTTCAACCAAAAAATTTTAGAGATAATTTGCTAGATATACATTTTCTAAGAGATATTTGTTACCGGTTAAAAATGTTAACACCGAAACTTGAAATCAAGTTTTACCAAACTATTGTGTCATCTAGGAAAGACATCCTATACCTTAAACCCTAATTCAACACCCTGTACCCTAAATCCAAAAATTATTAATTAAAATAATGACTAAAACGGATATTATCAGGTACATAAATTGTTAAACATTAGAATTCGCTTACTTATGTCTAGCATGCAGTAGAGACAACCTCTTTGCCGCCTTCGTGTAGCTGTTCCTTGTAAGCCAATCCTCCATTGTGTTGGATTATCGGCAGCTGTATTAGAGTTGATAGTAAAGTTGGGGTACACATCGTAACATGTTTAGCAATTACGTTAGCGACATACGTATAGTTAACTTCTATGTAAATGTGTAATGGTTACAAAAAAAATTATCGCACTGGTTCACTCGCTTCACAGTCGAGATTAAGTGATTTTTAAACACCATAGTACCTGCATATTGGAGAGCGAGGCGGTGGGTTTTATCCGGAAGTCGATTCGTCAAGATGGATGACAAAGACACTGAAAAGTTTCTGTAAGAAAGAAGAAAAGGTACGAGAGAGAAATATATGGTTAAAAGTGGTCCACACATTCTTATAGCAAAAAAATATCGAATAAAAAATATATTCATCACTACAAAATCTACATAATATACGATGTATGACTTATTGGCTCTTGGGCTATAGTGTCTGCCTCATAATTTTTTTAGGAAACAACCGTTTGGCAAATTATGGTAAAAATTATGTATATTAAGTGCAATTATTCGTAACTTTATGTTCTTACAACCAAGTTCAGAGAGAAAATTAGAACATATTTATTAGCACGAGCTATTGAAACAAAAGTAAATTCTGTTAGATTTTTGTGGCTAATTACATATGTAATTTCTTCTCATACTTGTTATCTCCCATAGTTCGAAGTGAAAACAAACGATTTTGAACTTGCTTTTCAATGAACATTACGATGGAAGATGATGTAAACAAAATTTCATCATGTGTCCGTGCGTTTCTGTACCTCCAAATTTGGTGCAGCGCTGCTTTGAAAGTATACCAAATAAGGAATTTTTCCAGCTTGCCCTGAGTTGAATCTGGTATATGAGTTGAATGAGGTAAGACCAGTCTGTTAAGAAGTGACTTTTTAGGAGACCTTTTCTTAGACTCATCCATATTTTAGGAGAGCCATAATTTGTTTAACAATCATTTTGCTACTGCAGCCATAATATTAGTAGTTTGGGTTTGGCTTGTTTTTAAAAACAGTGTGTATTTTATTTTACTTATGTTGGGCTCCGTTTAGGGAAGTTCTGTTGTTCGGCCTTGATCAGATGTTCTTATTGGCTGATCATTGTATTCTTTTTTATTTTTCTACTTTTAAGTTCGGCTGCATTTAGGAAAGTTCTGTTGTCTCCGGGCTTGATCAGATATTCTCATTTGCAAATCTTTGTATTTTTTTTTTTTTTGCTTTTCTACTTTAAGTTGGGCTGCGTTTGGGTTTCGATGTAGCAATTAGCAGAAACTGTTTCGATTGACTGATTAGTTCTCTGAATATTTCTGTTAACGTGGACACATTTAAGAGGAGTTTAATTAATTTGACTGGTGGCTGCAGAGCAATATTTGTTTCATATAATTGATATAAGTATTTTGTTTTAGATAGGGTTTTCATATAATTGATATAAGTATTTTGTTTAAGAGGATCTTTGTATTCTTTTTTATTTTTCTGTTGGGCTGCATTTAGGAAAGTTCTGTTGTCTCTGGGCTTGATCAGATATTCTCATTTGCAAATCTTTGTATTCTTTTTTTTTTGCTTTTCTACTTTAAGTTGGGCTGCGTTTGGGTTGACTGATTAGTTCTCTGAATTAGCAAAAACTGTTTCGATTGACTGATTAGTTCTCTGAATATTTCTGTTAACGTGGACACATTTAAGAGGAGTTTAATTAATTTGACTAGCGGCTGCAGAGCAATATTTGTTTCATATAATTTTGATATAAGTATTTTGTTTTAAATAGGGTTTTTAAATCCGAGTATATTTAAATAGAGTATGTATTTTGTTATATATCTATTTGTTGTATATTCATTTTTTTTGTTGGGGTAAGAATAATTGTAATATTAGAGTTAAAATATACTTAGTCTAAATGTTTTATTTTAATTAGTTTTTTATTGCAAAAGTTTTATATTATTTGACAATTTGTTTTCATAAAAATAGAAGGTGTATAAAAAAAATTTGTTTTAAATTTATACCTTATTCAAAAAGATAATGATAATGAAAATGAGATCAAACTTGACAGAAATATATATATATATATATATATATATATATATATATATATATATANTTTATGATTTGGAAATATTTAGTGGTTATATTATAGGAACTTTATTTTTGGAATATGCGAGTTAATGAGTTAACTCAACGAATAAATCATTTTTCAACCTAATATTCTTGTGCCAAACAGATTTTGTCAAATAAGGCAATGAAATAAGTTGTAATTACATGAACTTTTTGATAAAATGACTTCTCAGACAATAATAGTATAAGATTACATTAGTAATGTAACAGGTTAATAATTTTTATAATCCAAAACATGTATCAATCCAACATAAACATAACTTTATAAAATAATGTTAGTAAATTCTAAAATGTCAGTGTTATCATATTCTGTGGCTGTGGGCCAACTCACCTAGTTTTATATAATATGAAAGTGCCTATTGTTCATTTTTATTTTCAAACTAATCATTTTCATATTGAAAAGCTAAACTTGATGTTTAAAAAATATTTCCAATAGTATCATATTTAATTATTTTTTGTTATCATAACTATTTTGATTACAGAAATTTGAATACCCAAGAGGGTGTACTAAGTACCAAGGCAAAAAAAGAGGATGTACTAAGTACCAAGGCAAAAAAAAAAAAAAACACCAACTATATTGAATTATTTGAGTTCAGAGATAAGTTCTTCAATAATTCTAATGATTTTTTTTATATTTTGAACTAATTTGTTTTCTAAAATTCTCTTGATTGTTTTTTTCTAAACTGCGTAGACATCCAATAACAGATTCAAGACACTTTTCTAAATACAAACCAATCATATGGTATTCCAAGTAAACAAGTATATCAGTATATGTACTTAATGAGAGTAATTCATCGCCTTTAGCGAGTAAGAGAAATGATTTGACTTCTGACCAAATTTGTTTTATTTTGAATATAGTTTACATTTTTATACATGAAGGTAACACAAATTCTCTGAAAAAATGGAACAATAACTGATGCGGTAAACTGTTACAATCAGTGCAGATCTAGTAGTATGTAAGATGACTTGTAGTTATAAAGCTGCAGCCGATTGTATAATTATATAGTTTAAGAAATTGAAACGTAAGACAATTCTACAAGTTTCAGATTTATTTCTTCATAATGTATTGGCTTATTGGGTTAGGTAGTTTCTTGACGTTTCCTAGACGTTTAAGCTTGTTATGTCATATTGTCATTGTTGCATAATGTATATCAACCAAACATAAGACCAAGTAATACTTCTTATGTAGTAAATTTTCCCGTTTGAATTCAGAGATGCAATGTTTGAGTCCCTTACAATTTGTAAACCAAAATTTGTCTGTATACAAACCTTTTAAATTAGTTGGATGTGTTAAGTCGGCTCTGATCTGATCACCTAAAGTTATTGAAATAAACAAATAGTAGAAAGAGACATATCTTTAAGTATTGATGTGACACTCTCTGAGACTGTCCATATTATTCATAACAATACTCATCATTACTGCGTCAGAGATCTCAGAAACATCAAGAAAAAAAAAGTAATAAAATTTTATAACAGTTCACTGAAATTAAGGTTCTGAATGGTAAACGGATTTTGAGCGGTGCGGAACCAGCGGTTTTAGGGCGGTGCGATTTTTACAGTTATAAAAAAGTATAGATACATAGTATATGTAAAGATTTTCGGTACTGTTAAGTGCGGGTG
>OVBB01000618.1:0-20609 GCA_900406415.1 Isatis lusitanica
TTCATTGTTCTTCATGTTCATCACTTAAATCTCTCATACTCTCTCATTCTCGCTCACCCTAATGAATCTATTTCCGCAAAGCCTTTATCCGGGAGTATATGTATATATGGACCCACTCCCCCCTTTTTTTATGGAAGGGGGCAACTGAACTCGTTTTTTAAGCGAGCAGCCCGTACCCTTTGTGAAAAGGGATCAAGTCACCTGTAGTTCCGTTTTTTTTTTTTNCATCTATCACAGCTTCGGCGGTTTCTGAGGTCTCTTCTTCGGTTGTTTTCGTTTCTACTTTGTCGGTCTTAGCTTTTGTGGGTGGAGTTTCCGTTTTTTCAGACTGCTCGGTCCTGCTTACTTTCCTCCCTGGTCTGATAGCCTCGTCTTTGTTCTTTCTCTTCAGGGTTTCCCTTTGTGGAATCGTCGGGTTCCGGAGCTTGTGCTCTGCCAGGAAACAGATCCGGGCCTCTTTCTGATTTCCCCAGATAGTCCTGACTCCGTTCGGGGTTGGGAATTTCAGGCACAAGTGATAAGTCGACGGGATTGCTCGCATCGAGTTGATCCACGGGGTTCCCATTATCACGTTATAGATCGCGGGGTGATTTGCCACCGCGAAACTAACGATTTTCATGACTCCCCCGGCGCGGACTGGAAGCTAGACTGTCCCGGCCGTCATTGTGACCTCGCCACAGAAGCCAGTCAGCGACCTTGGATTGGGTTTTATCATCGACGGGTCCACTTTCATCCTTTGGAGTGTCTCCCGAAAGATAACGTCTACTGAAATCTCGGTGTCGATCAGAACCCGTTGGACGTCGTGGTCGTTGATGTCTAGCTCCACTACTAACGGATCATCGTGGGGCTGTTCGAGACCTTTGGCGTCCTTGTCGTTGAAGGCGATCCGATCGTCGGCCTTGCTGATCGGTTCCTGCGGGTTAGACTCTTTGTCCCCCCTTCTCAGGAATGCCTTTATAGAGGCCACTGTATCTTGACAGTANGTATCCTCGTCAAGCCTCTCGGGGCGGTCTTGGTTGGGTCGTCCACCTGGAGCGCCCGCATCTTCTTCGGTTGCCCCAAGACTTTCAAGGGTTACTCCGTTCCCGAGTTCTCCAGCCAATAGTTTCGCCGTGAGCCTTCTTCCGATTGTCCTGCAGTTTTTGGCTAAGTGACCCTTGGCCTTGTGGAAGGTAAAGAATGAGTTCTCATCGTATCCCAGTCGAGTCCATGTGTTCCATGACCCTTTGTTTCGCCCCTCGGAAGGCATATCTGTGTTTATTTGGTAGTTATGCGCTCCTCCCGGGTTCGGTTCCTCGTCTCTGCCGCTTCGCCTACTTCTCCTCTCATTCGGAACGTTTGAAGGTTGCACCGTACCTTTTGCGGCCAATTTTGTGGATTGGTGCTTTCCGGACGGGATACCCATGTGTTCCTCGTAGATTACGAAGTTAGAGGCGCGGTGGAGGGCGTCTTGAATGGTTACCGGCGGATTCACAGTAATTTCCTTTCGAAAATTGGAAGGCTTTTGTAAGGACTTCTTCAGAGCGTTTATTGCGGCGCTATCGCTCAGGCCGTCGATCCTGGACACGATCACCTTGAACCTTTCGACGAAATCCCGAAGGCTTTCGTCCGGTCCTTGTGTCAGCGAGTAGAGGTTTGCGTCTGACGTCGACTGGCTTATGAACAGTGAGTAATGTTTTAGGAAAGCTGCAGACAACTGGTCAAAGCCATCGATGGAATCTCTTTCTAGCCTTAAGAACCATGAAAGGGCTGATCCTTTCAAGTGTTCCATGAAGAGAAGGCAGAATCCGGCATCTCTTTCTTCGGGTCTTAATCTGGCCCATCCCATCGTAATGTGGAAGGCTGTCATATCATATGGGCTTTTGAGTCCGTCATTCCGTCATAGAAGGGGATTCGGATTTTCCCAGGGTCAGAGAGTCTAACGCTTGTGATCCTCGAGGTGAACGGGATCTTTTGCGTTTCCTCTAAGACGCGGTCAATTTCCGGGGCCGCGCTCGTCGCTTTATGGACTTGCGACCTTACCTCCTTCATCTGACTTGCGGTGACTTCCAGTCGAGCTCGGAGTTCGTCCATCTCGCTTCTTTGGATGACTGGTCGGTTCGCTCGGCTTCCTCGTTCCGCCTTTTCTTGCTCCCTTATCCAGCGGAGCTCTTCTTCATCTGCCATCATGTCTTCATTGTCAGTATCACTTTCCTCGTGGTTGGCGGCTTTTCTTGCGTTTTCTCCGTTTAATGCCGTGGAGGCCGGCTGTTCGATTACTTGCCTCGCGGCGTTCTTCCGTGGAGCGGGAGGTAGAAACGACGGTTCCCTCCTTCTTCCGTCGGGGGTTTGCTCGTTTTGGTTGTGATTGTCCGGGTTATCCGCTTGTGGCGTGAACTGGAGACGCCTTCTCCCGAGAGCTCGTAGCCACGAGCCAGCTCTTGGGAAGCTGCCCTTTCCTGCCGCTCCGCGAGGTCGGCTATCATGTTCCTTAGTTCGACGATTACCGTGGTATCTTGAGTACGACCGGAAGGACCAATGTCGGTTGTGTCGGTCAAGACCGAATCCATGACCGGCATCCCGAATCTCGTCAACGCCATGGCGTTCGTCCCGATTGCCGCATTTCCGGCTGTTCCTGCCACGGGTGCTCCAGTGATGGGTGCTCCCGTTCCGTCAGTGGAAGTGCCGGTGGTGTTTGTTCCTGCACCAGTCGTTCCTCCGATGGCTGTTCCTCCGGCGGCCGCTCCGGCCGGTTGATTGATGATGTCGTCGGTTCTCCTTGTCATGGTCTTCTTTTCGAATCCTCTCGTTCTAAGAGTTAAGAAAATTTCTCGTCCCCACAGATGGCGCCTAACTGTGAAAGCTGAAACTCACACTGTCAAAACTTATATTTTATGGGGATCCGAAAATTCTATTTTAGAAGAACTAAAGGACCGAAAATGTAAAAAGAATATTTTATTGATATTTTTCCGAAAGTACAAGAATAATTAGCAAAAGCTGAAAAGTCTTATATTGCTAAAGCTCTTAATACTCGGATTTGGGATGATCTGAACCTAGTACAAACATGTCTATATATACTAGGAGACCTAGGAGGGTAAAACTCCTTATGGGCGATGTGGGACAAAGTTCCTCCTTCCCAGCCCCCGATTTAGTCTCTTTGGCCCGATTCCTGGCATGAACTCTTCAGCAGTCCGTCACATAGTCTGATCATGGCCTGACCCAACTTTTCATGAATAGTGCCCGATGAATAGTGAACCGTGAATAGTAAACCGGATCTCGATTAAACTTATATTGATTTTTCGGTTAACTTTTCTTCGGGATGAATAGTGTTTTTAAACGTTTTTTCCCACGTGAATAGTGTTCCGAACGTTTCCCGACTTTAGAAACCGGGCCGCCTGTTTTTTCCTCAAACCTCCAGCCGCCGGTTTTAGCTTTGATGTCCAGCCGCCGGTTTCCGTTTCGTGTGCATGGCAGCTGGCCAATGATCGTGGGCGGCTGGCCAATGATCGTGGCGGCGGGTCTTCAGTCCACGGGCGGATGGGCAATGATCGTGGGCGTTTAAGGATCAGAACGTGCGGACGCCTAGTCTTGCATGCGTGGGCGGCTGGCACTCGGTCTCGGGCGGCTGGTCTTGATCCGGCCGCCAGACCATGCTTGTGTGGGTTCCGGCGGCTGGCCTTGACCCGGCCGCCGATCCACGCTCTTGTGGGTTCAGGCAGCAGTCCTTGTCCCAGCCGCCGATCCACGCTCGTGTGGGTTCCGGCGGCTGGCCTTGTCCCGGCCGCCGATCCACGCTCGTGTGGGTTCCGGCGGCTGGTCTTGTCCCGGCCGCCGGTCCACGCTTGGACGGGTCTCGATCCTGAGTTCTCGTTCCTTCAATCTCCGAGGAGGGGATTTCGACCCCAACAATTTACATATCATTCTTTTGTTAAATGCTCATTGAGTCGATTGTACCACATACACCCAGATTGCTTTAGCCCATACAATGATCTTTGCAATTTTATTGCGCATAACTCTTTTGTTTTAGAACTTAATGTTTTTGGCATCTTAAAACCATTAGGAACTCTCATGTAGATATCAGTATCTAATGATCTATATAAATATGATGTAACGACATTCATAAGACGGATTTCTAGGTCTTTATCACCCGCTAAACTCATCAGGAATCTAAATGTGATTGCATCCATAAATGGCAAATACGTTTCCTCGTAGTCTATTCCAGGTCTTTGTGAAAAATCTTGGGCTACAAGACGAGCTTTGTATCTCATGATCTCACCTTTCTTATTTCTTTTTTAACGAAAACCCATTTATATCCAACTGGTCTCACCTTTCTTATTTCGTTTCCAAACGAAGACATTATCGAGATCATCCATTTCTTTTATATTCCATATCCTTCTATTATGGATGTGATTGATACAAATCTAATTATTTTCCTCTGGCACCTGAAGCTCTACATCATCATGAGTCTTATGATTTACTTCCTCCAAACTATTTTCTGTTACTTTGGGTTTTTCAAGTATTTCAACTTTCTTTTGTTTTTTAGGATTCTTATTCTTAAAACCGACGGGTCTGCCTTACTTCTGGCGTGTTTTAGACTTACGTGTATCATTTTCTTTTCCACATTCTTGTGGCATTACAATACGATGAGATTTAGTTACTGTTTTGGTACCTACAAATGCATCGGAAAGCTGATTTGCAATACTTTGCAAATGCATAATTCGTTGAACTTCTAGTCTGACTCTTTAGCAGGGGGATCAAGGTGTAGTAATGATGGTACACTCCATTTGATTTCCTTGCCTACATTTTTATTTTCTCCCCCTAGAGCTGGAAATATTTCTCATCAAAATGACAATCGGCAAAACGTGCCGTAAAGACATTACCAGTCTGTGGCTCCATATATCGTACGGTTGATGGAGAATCATAACCAACTTTGTGGTCCCATCTTTATATGTTGTGGTGGTGATACAGGCACATACACCGCACAACCAAAAATTCTTAGATGGGAGATATTTGGTTCTCGACCAAATGCCAATTGGAGCGGAAATACTTGTGGTATGCACTTGGTCTTATCCGAATCAGTGCTTCTGCATGCAAAACATCATGTCCCCATACTGAGGTTGGAAGTTTTGATCTCATGATCAATAGTCTCGCAATTAATTGCAGACGCTTAATTAATGATTCAGCGAAACCATTTTGAGTGTGGACATAAGCTACAGAATGTTCAACTTCAATTCCCGTTACCACGCAATAATCATTGAATGCTTGGGATGTGAATTCAACAGGATTGTCTAATCTAACTCTCTTGATGGTATAAACAGGAAACTGAGCTTGCAGTTAGATTATTCAGAGTCAGAAATCTCGCAAATGCCACATTTCGAGATGATAATAGACAAACATGTGGTGGTGGTGATACATGCACATACACCGCACAACCAAAAATTTTTAGATGGGAGATATTTGGTTCTCGACCAATTGCCAATTGGAGCAGGAATACTTGTGGTATGCACTTGGTCTTATCCGAATCAGTGCTTCTGCATGCAAAACATCATGTCCTCATACTGAGGTTGGAAGTTTTGATCTCATGATCAATGGTCTCACAATTAATTGCAGGCGCTTAATTAATGATTCAGCGAAACCATTTTGAGTGTGGACATAAGCTACAAAATGTTCAACTTCAATTCCTGTTACCACGCAATAATCATTGAATGCTTGGGATGTGAATTCACCAGCATTGTCTAATCTAACTCTCTTAATGGTATAATCAGGAAACTGAGCTTGCAGTAAGATTATTCAGAGTCCGAAATCTCACAAATGCCACATTTCGAGATGATAATAGACAAACATGTGACCATCTACGGGATGCGTCAATTAATACCATAAAGTAGTGAAATGGTCCACATGATGAATGTACTGGTCCACAAATATCACCCTGAATTCTTTCAAGAAACTTTGGTGATTCTTTATCAATTTTTGCTGGTGATGGCCTTATGATCAAGTTTCCAAGAGAACATGCAGCACATGTCATATTATTTCCCTGATAAATCTCCTGGATTTTCGGTGAATGACCATGTGAGCTTTCTATGATCTTACGCATCATCGTGGTGCCTGGGTGGCCGAGGTAATCATGTCATAATGTGAAATCTTCTAGATTTCTTTTGATTATATGATTTGATTCGATTGTATCTATATAAGTCTGATTTAAACCAGAAGGGAGTTTTGGAAATTTCTCCAATATATGCGTCCGGCCAGATCCATCAGAAGTTATATGCATAAACTTCTTTCCATCCTTAGTTGGAGACTGAGTATCATATCCGTGAAGGTATATGTCTTCAGAGCTCAAAAAATTTCTTTTAGAATTTGGAGAATATAATGCATTATTGATTGAGAACCTTGTCCCATTAGGTAGTGCAAAATTTGCAAAGTCAGAAGAATCGAGGTGTGTTGTTCCCTCAGAATGTTATGCGAGGCTAACTTCCTTTCCTTTGCCTTTGGCGGATTCTTTGTACAATGCACGAAGGTGTGCGGGAGTACGGCATAACCGAGACCAATGTCCCTTGGTACCACATCTGAAACAAACATCCTCTCGCTTATGGGAGGTACTTCCTTGGATTTCTTTTCCCTTTGAAGTTTGTTCAGAGCGATTCCATTGGAAAAGACTTGCTGTTATGCGGATTGTTTCTCCCACGTCCGCGACAGTTCCGACCGCCACGACCTCGGAAAGATTTTTTTTCTCTCACCGGTTTCTTAACACCCAATGCGTTCGCTTAAGGGAATGCTTTTGATCCAGCAGGTCGAGTCATGTGGTTCTTGATGAGGAGTTCATTGTTCTTTTCGGCTATGAGAAGTGCCACGATCAAATCTGAAAATTTTGTGTATCCCCTCAACCTACACTGCTGTTGCAGGGTGATGTGATTTTTGTGGAATGTGGTGTAGGTCTTCTCAAGCATTTGGTATTTCGTTATGCTCTCACCACATTATCTCAGCTTGGCCACAATTCATAACACAGCGGAATTGTAGTTCATCACTTTGTCGAAGTCTTGGAACCTCAGACTTTGCCACTCATCCCGAGCAAGTGGAAGTGTTATATCTTTCTGATGATCAAAACGATCTTTCAGAGACTTCCAAAGCTCTTTGGGATCCCTCATGTGTGCATAGTCATATATAATACTTTCATCAACATGTCTCCTAAGGAAGATCACCGATTTTGCCTTTTCTTGGGCCGGTGAAGTATTTTTCTCTTTGATGGTTTCTGTTAAACCTTGGATTCCAAATGAAGTTCGACATTGGTAGTCCAAGAGATGTAATTAGCACAAGTGATGTCTAGAGTTGGGAATTGGAGCTTCTCCATGTTGGCCATTGGATTTCTAAAAACGAAATTATAAAATTTTATTAGTACGGCAATATTATTTCATATTTAAGATGAACTGTTTACATGGATAATACAAGCGGTTACAAGGAAAAATAATGCATAAAACAGTAATGCAACAGCTATGGTAAACTCTGTCGGAGTAAATTCTCCTATGCATAGACCATAAACCAAAGTAAAAATTAGAACCGAACATAAAATTAAAAGTAAACAAATCATCTTTCTTACAAAATGAAATCTAAAGAAAGTTATTTGAAAATTATATGAGAGGAGATGAAATCGTTGAGTTAAGTGAATGAATGAAGGATAAGTGTATTTGTAGATTAGAAAATACTGTTCATTAGCCGTTTAATAGCCGTTACAAAGTAAAAAAAAAAATTAAAAAAAAAATTCTTATGACCATTGGAAATATAAATGATTATAAAAAATTTGTAACAATTTTATATGAAATCAGAAAATGAATTTACTAGTTTGAATGTAAAAACATAAACTTAATAAGGATTATGATATAATCAGAAGTTAAATGATAAAAATGTGGTGATTAAATCAAACATAGAAACACAATAAATAAATAAATATGGTGATTACAATCAACCATAATAAATTAATAACAGAGTAAATAAATAAATATGGTGACTTAAATCAATCATAATAACAAAGTAAATAAATAAATATGGTGATCAAAATCAACCATAATAATAAAGTAAATAATAAATATGGTGACTTAAATCAACCATAATAACAAATTAAATAAATAAATATGGTGATTAAAATCAACCATAATAACAAATTAAAATATTTAGGCGGTTCTACCGTCCATTTTCATGCATAATACAACCAGTGAAAAATCATAATATTAATAAACAAAAATTACTTATGGGGCGGCAGAGCCGCACTCCAGTAACAATAACTAAAAATGGATAAAAGATAATGGTATAGTTTGATAATAAAAAAAAGATAATACTAGAGTAATTGTGCTGATAACGTGTTATAAATAACTGTTATATATATATATATAGTAATAGTGTTGCTGAACGGATTGTAAAAGTATAAAATATAAAAAGCATTAACATTAATATTTGATAGTGGAATAAAGAAGTATGGCAAAAGATGAATACCAAAAGGGAGAACGTGAATGACTATATTATTTTGTGCAACTTTGATAATGAACGGATGCGTTCATTTTATAGAGTAAAATCAGACAAGAATTAATGTGTTGAGCAAATGATGTGGACTCCATTACAAAGTCCATACGCTAACCTCTTGACTTTCATAACACTCTGAAATTATTTTACTTTATTTTATCTCATATTCATAGCTGTTAGAACCCAATAATAAGTTTTGACCCAAAGAAAAAGAACCCAATAATAAATTAGATCGATGACATAACAAGAGGTGTGAAAAACGAAGTAAGTAACTTATAGAAATAATTGAAAATAACATCTACCCAAGTATTCACGTTGGTCGAGTTTGAATGTGAATTTTCTTGGATCTTTTAAAATAAACTATGGTCGATTTCTGAAAATTTAACAAAAAGTTAAACAAAAATCATGGCTGGCTGGGGCTGAACTCAGTTTCTGATAGATAGTGTCAGTCACCACCGAGACAAAGAAATTTCATCAATATATTGCCTAGAATAAGTTGTACTCCTCTACCTTGTTTCCTTAATTTTAGTCACAGGCCCAATAAGGCCCATGTGCCCTGAGTTGACTAAGATCCACTCATATAGTATGACCGAAGAGGCTTCTCCATCTTCTTACTTTCTCTTCTGAAAAAAGGGTGAAGAGCCAACTTACCATTCTTTGTTTAAAAATGAGCTGGATATCCCTCTTATAATCTATTACCCCCTCTTTTTTGTCTCCTTCTCTTTTTTACCCTTCCTTCAATCCACTTAAATTAGACCAGACCTCCAATTTCTCTCCAAAACCGACGACTCAAACCAGTTTCTCAAACCATTCACTTTTACCCAAACCCAACCAATCTCTCCCATTAATTCACAATTAATTCCCAATTAATTTAATTTTCAACGAACTCACCTATTGGGCCCCACAGTTATGTTGACCGATCTCCAACATTTATCTCATTCATTCATTCATTTGCATTCTTTGTTTTCTTAATTCAGACAACTTCTCTCTTCTCTATCATCTCCAAATTTTGAGCCAACTAAAAAGGGTGAGCATCTCTTTTGCTATTATGATGATTCTGCAGTTTTAATCTTAGTAAAATAGTGTTTAGAAAATGGATTTAGAGTGATTTTCCTTTTCCATAGTGGCATAGTTTTACTTTTTTTTTAATCATTGGGTTTAGAATTATTGGATATTTGAGATTTTTTGGTAAGATGACTGGAAAATAAATTACATGTTAAAGAATAGCACGTAGAATGGTTAAAAGCATTTTGAATCATTCAGAATCGTACTGGATAAAACAGTATCTGCTCAATTAAGCTGGATATATCTAAGGCTTTTGACTCAGTGAATTAGGGCTTCATTGAAGCTGTTCTACAAGCTATGAACTACCCTGCTCAGTTTATTATGTGGGTGATGCGCTGTATTGACACTGCTGTTTTCTCAGTGTCAGGGATGCTCTCTTTCACCGTATATCTATGTCATTGTGAGTAATGCTCTGTCCAGATTGCTTAATAAAGCGGTTACAAGTGGTCGTATTGGTTTTCATCCGGCATGTAAAGAGGTAAACCTTACACATCTTAGCTTTGCAGACGATATCTTGGTATTTATAGATGGTACCCTGGCTTCTCTTCGTGGTATGCTATATGTCTTTGACGAATTTGCAGCTGGCTCAGGGCTGAATATAAACGTTTCGAAGTCCACGGTTTTTGCGGTTGGTAGAGGTCGGTCTCGTCTCAAACGAGAAGCAGAATTCCTAGGCCTCTCAGTTTCTGAGCTGCCTATTAAGTACTTGGGTATGCCTCTTACAACAAAGATCTTAACACGAAAAGATTATGCACCGTTAGTGGAGAAGGTTCGAAGCCGTTTTCAGTCTTGGACTAGCAAATCTCTGTCTTTCGCGGGGAGACTTCTCCTGATCAAGTCTGTTATTGCCAGTATTGCAAATTTCTGGTGCTTTGCTTTTCAGTTACCTAAAGGCTGTATTGCAGAAATTAAAGTTATGTGTTCGGCTTTTCTTTGGAGCGGCTCACCAAATGACCACAACAAAGTTAAAGTGGCTTGGGATGATCTTTGTTGTCCACGCGAGGAAGGTGGCCTAGGAGTTAGGTGGTTGAGGGATGTCAATCGGGTTTTTTCTCTGAATCTTATCTGGAAGCTCTTTGCTAACTCGGGTTCTTTCTGGGTGGCCTGGATAAAACAGTATCTGCTCAAGCAGCATTCTTTTTGGGAGGTGAAGGATGGTTCAGCTGGTTCTTGGATCTGTAGGAAACTTCTGAAGCTCCGGCCATTAGCAGCCCAGTTTCTGCGTACGGAAGTCCGAAAAGGCAATACTGTCTCGTTCTGGTCTGATTTTTGGCATCCGGTGGGGCGACTCATTGATGTGGTGGGAGCTCTTGGACCTCAAAAACTGGGTATACCAAGACATGCGACTGTTGCAGATGCGGTCTTGAATTCAGCTTGGCGGTTTAGGAGGTGTCGGAATGCTGAGCTTCATGCGCTTGTGCAGCAAATCATGGAGCTACCGGTTCTGCTGGAAACAAATGGTGAGGATATGGCTGTCTGGAGGTTTGCCCCCGATGACTTCCGTGCTATTTTCTCCTCCAAACAGACATGGGAACAGCTCAGAGTTCCCAAGGAGACAGTCGATTGGAAGGATGTGGTCTGGTTTTCGCATGGAGTCCCCCGGTTTGCTTTCATTACTTGGTTGGCCATTCGAGATAGACTTCCTACTGGTAGTCGGATGAGGCAATGGGGTCATGTGCAGCACTGCCTCTTCTGTGGCGAGCCGGACGAAACACGAGATCACCTTTTCTTCGTTTGCCCTTACACTTTCACGCTCTGGATTGAAGTGCAGGGGAACTTGCTGGGAACTCCTCCAGACCCAGATTGGGAGACAACCCTATCTCGGTTGTCCACTCATAGGTACGATCGTCTTGCCTTCATCTTGTTGAGGTTAGCTTTTCAAGCGACAATCTATTACATCTGGCCAGAGCGGAACGCAAGAAAGCACACTCAGATATGTCGGCTTGTCCCACAGTTGGTTAAAATTATAGATAAGTCAATTCGTGCCCGAGTCATGTCTACGAGGTATTATGAGAAGCCGAAGTACCATGGTTTACTCCAGCTTTGGTTTGGATGCCATATTTCAAGTGGTGTCTAATATCAATTCTTTATTTTTTCATTCTTTATACACTTCTCCTCAAACTTGAGATGTAAATAGTCTTTGGTTCTTGGTTCCAATCAATTTAACATTTCATCAAAAAAAAAATCATCCAAACAACACCTTACACTTCTATGAACATTTTGTTAATACTAATCACTTTAGGAGTTAAAACGCATGGAAAATGAGTTTTAAAGAATGTTAATGCATAGAAACTTCCGAATTGCAAACTTAATGACGAAAATCATATGTATAACTACAAATTTAATATTTGTGGTACGGTAATACTACGAAAACTTGAAAACACCAAAAATATAAATATTTGAAAATGGTATTACTGGAAAACTGGGTATTACTATGTGCAATTTTGATGGCAGCCACGTCAGTAAGTGACGGCGCACTTGTGCAATTGGCGGCACAAGTGCAATTTTTTTTGTTTTTTTTAATTTTGGTCCCTCAATTTTCTACATATTCGGACCCTCTTTTTTCCTATTTCCCTCTCTCTCTCTTTTCACTTTTCCCTCTCCATTTTTCCACTTTTCCTTCTCCCTTTTTCCACTTTTCCCTCTCCCGATTTCCTTATTCCCTAAACAATGTTTCCCTTCCATCTTTCCAATTTTGGTCCCTCAATTTTCTACATATTCCCTTTGGGTTCATTGAGAAAATTATCAGAGATCTATAGATTTAGGAGAAATTACATATTCTGGATGTTTAGTCACCATTTATTAGAGGAATTGCTTTGGGTTGTTGAATATTGGAGGAATTACAAAGGATTGCATATCTTTAGTTGATTTTCAAAGAATTTCATGAGATTGTTGACTTTCAGGGTAATACTTGATAATACTCGGTATCACTAACATTATTAGATCTTCCAATATTTAGATGATTTCGGGTTAAACTCATTCTGATATAGTTTATACATATAATATCACACCAATCAGTTGCAAAGAATTACATTTTTCACGATCATAATAAAAATGATACCAAATTACATTTGGATTAGAAGAAATCAGTACAAGTTAGTAAACTAGAGGAATTATTGAGTAGCAATGGTGGAGACACAAGGCGATTTTGAAAACCCTACAACAAGAGACCATGACGCGAACATGGAGGATGTCAAGATGACAGGGAGACCCCCGGGGGACCCTCCGGATGGCATCGTCAAATGGACTAGCAAAGTGCGGTGTTGTAATGCTGGGGGTATGCCGCGCCCGGAGGAGGCGATTGCCAATGAGTTTGTTGAAGCAGGAATGCAACTGGAATTCACGGATGGTGTAGACGGGGAACTAGTTATCACAATAGAGGCGTAGGTATTGGAAGCAATGAATGGCCTATGGAAGAGATGCATGATAATTAAGGTTCTTCGTCGTCATATTCCAATCCCGGTGCTACATCGGAAGTTGAGGGAGTTGTGAAACCTGAGTGGTGTGATGACCATAATGGATCTGCCGCACCAGTTCTTCTTGGTTCAGTTCGAGAAAGAAGAAGAGTACATGATGGCTTTGACGGGAGGTCCATGGAAGGTGTTTGAGAGTTATTTGATGGTTATGGCGTGGTCACCTGATTTTGATCCGTTATGGGGAGAAATTGGGACGACACCTGTTTGGGTTCGGAGTGCACACCTTCCGGTGAATCACTATCATCGATCCATTCTGATGGGGATTGCACGAGGTTTGGGACGTCCGATTCGTGTGGACCCAACCACGTTGCGGATGGAAAGGGCATGATTTGCAAGAATTTGTGTTGAGGTAAATCTTCGGAAACCTTTGAAAGGTACGGTGGTGATTAACGGAGAAAGATAATGTGTCACTTATGAGGGACTTACGGACATATGTGCAAGGTGTGAGATGTATGGGCATATGGCTTATAAGTGTCCGATCATGTGTCAAGGTCGTACGAGTGACTCTGGGATAGTGATGCCGGTGGAAAATGGAGGATATACCCCTGTAGCCGGAGCCGTTCCTGAAGCTGGGGAAGAGATGGTGGTGACTGGCCCACATAATGACGGTTTTATGTTAGGAGAGGCGGTGGGCCACTGGAGGAACAGAGGCGGAGAGAGCCACAAGATACGGGGAGCAAATTAAGGGATTCAAATCGGAGGAGAGATTCACTAATGATTGCAATCACGAATATATTTAGAAGTTTGGAAGAGGAAAGTGAATCGCAGAGGTATCGGGAGCAGGATATGGTAGTTGGGGAAAATAAGGAGAATGAGGATATTTCGGAAAGGAAAGGTGTAAGGAATATTCACTCCTAGAATAAAATTGTTTTTGGCGTGGAAACTAGGCAAAAGAAAAAAAACGACTATAGTTGAGAATAGAGTAGGAAAGAGTCGATAATTAAATGGACAGAAGGGGAGCATTGGAAAACCCAAACAAATGTCACATAATAGGCCCATTAAGGGGCTAATTTTTGGCCCAACGAGTATTTTAACAATTTTTTCTCTGACGAGTACAAGGCCGAGAATGGAAGAAGATCAGCGGGGACAGTCTAGTGGAAGAAACGTGATGGGTAGCTCGATGGGGGAAGTAGCAGCCTCTGTCAAAGAGAATCATGACCAGCTAATAGCAAGTGCTCAATCAGTCTTACTGAATGAGAGGAGAATTGAAGAAGTCGAACGGCACGAGGTGTCAGGGGAAGAAGTTGGTGCCGAGAATGAGAGTTGATGGCTCGCCCCGGTTATTCTGAATTTGATGAAGTTATTAATGATGAATATTTTGATGTGGAACTGTCGGGGGGCTAATAAACCTAATTTTTGTCGGTCGATTCGGTATATTTTGAAAAGGAATCCAACTGATATGGTTGCAATTTTCGAAGCGCATACTGCAGGAGATAGAGTCAGTCGGATTTGCAGAGGTTTGGGCTTCGACAATAGCTTCCGTGTGGATGATGTTGGTCAAAGCCGTGGGCTGTGGCTGTTGTGGAAAGTGGGGATAGGAACGGTGAAGGTTTTACGGTCTACATACCAATCTATTCACATTTCAGTGAAGAATGGGGAGGAGGTCTTACATGTCGTTGCGGTCTATGCAGCTACGTCGGTTAGTCGGCGGAGTGGTTTGTGGGATCAGCTTCAGGTAGTGATTAATCCAATTATGGAGCTGCTGGTGATCGGAGGGAAGTTTAACACGATCTTGCGAATTGATGAGAGGAAAGGAGGGAACGGTTTGTTGTCTCCGGATTCTGTTGCATTTAGTGAATGGATTAACACATGTAATTTAATTGATCTGGGTTTTCGCGGAAATCAGTTCACTTGGAGGAGAGGGAAGACTGAGAACACTATGATTGCTAAACGGCTTGATAGGATCCTTTGTTGTGCACAGACTTATTTGAAATGGCAGGAGACTACTGTAACTCATCTATTGTTCCTAGCTTCAGATCATGCTCCCATGTACCTGCAACTAGAACCGGTGGTAAATTGGAATGCACGGCAGAGACCGTTCAGATTCGAAGCTGCTTGGCTTACCCATGACGGTTTTAGGGAGTTGCTTAGGCTATTTTGGAATGACACGATTAATACGAGAGAAGCGCTTGCAAGGCTGAGTACGGTTCTAAAGAAATGGAATAGGGAAGTGTTTGGAGATATACAGAATCAGAAAGCGAAACTTTTAAAGGAGATTTCAGAGGTGCAGGTGATGATTGAGCAAGCTCCCCGAGATGAGTTGTTGGCCAAGGAGGAGGGGCTGCTTAAAGATTTGGATGTGGTACTAGAACAGGAGGAATTAGTGTGGTTCCAGAAGTCAAGAGTTCCAGAAGTCAAGAGAGAAGTTATTGGCTCAAGGGGATTAGAACACTAATTTTTTTCATACCAAAACTGTTATTAGGCGCACAAGAAACCGAATTGATATGCTGAAAAATGATGAAGTAAGCTGGGTTTCAGATAGTTCTGAGGTAGAGAAGATGGCGGTGACTTACTTCCAACGTTTGTATTCGTTGGATGATGTACTGGTGGTGGCTCAACGTTTAGCCACAGAAGGATTTCCCAGTCTCTCTTATAATGATCAGACAATGCTGAACCGACGATTTCTGCCACAGGAGATAGAGTCTGCGATGTGTGCTATGAAACAGTTTAAGGCCACAGGTCCTGACGGCTACCAACAAGTTTTTTACCAACAGAATTGGGAGGTAGTAAGGGAGTCGGTGAGTCGCTTTGTATTGGACTTTTTTGAATTATGTATACTCTCGGACGGTACAAATGATGCTTTAGTCGTATTAATCCTGAAAGTTGTGAAACCAGAGCGGATTATTCAGTTCCGGCCTATTAGTCTTTGTAATTTGCTTTTCAAGATAATTACTAAAGCGATGGTTGGAAGATTGAAAGGGGTAATTTCGGATTTGATAGGGCCTACTCAAGCTAGTTTCATCTCGGGACGGTTGAGCACTGATAATATAGTTGTGATGCAGGAAACCGTCCATTCTATGCGTGGGAAAAAAGGGAAAAAAGGCTGGATGCTCCTTAAACTGGATTTGGAGAAAGCTAATGATAGAGTGAGATGAGATTTTCTCCAGGATAATCTTATGGCAGTAGGACTGTCTGAGCAATGGATAAGATGGATTATGCAGGGAGTTGCCGGACCGTCGATGAGGATATTATGGAATGGCGAAATGATTGAGGCGTTTAAACCTCTCTGGGGACTAAGACAGGGCGACCCATTGTCGTCGTACCTCTTTGTTCAATGCATGGAGAGGCTGTGCCATTTGATTGATATATCGGTTGTGGAGAAAAAAGGAAGCCCATTCGATTGTGTCGTGGTGGTCCTTTTCTGTCACACATTTGTTTTGCAGTCGCAGAAGCATATGTATCACAAGTCTGTGTGCTTTGTTCGGTTTTGGAGACTTTTTGTGGTGCATCTCGTCAATAGGTAAATCTTTAGAAATCCCAGATCTTTTTCTCTGAGAATGTTTCCCGTGAGTTAAAGTTGAGGATTAGTCAGGAGAGTTGTATACAAGCTTCTGTTAATCTTGGAAAATACCTGGGGATGCCGGTACTCCAGAAGCAAATTAACAAAGAGACCTTCGCAGAAGTGTTGACAAGGGAAGTTGGAGAGGGAAGTTGTTGAGTTTTGCCGGCCGCCTGACCTGACGCGCTCGGTGTTGGCGTCATTACCAGTACATTTGATAAACATGATTATCTTACCAAGCTCTACGCTTGAAAAATTGGATAAGATCTCCCTGGATTTCCTTTGGGGCTCCACTGAAGATAAACGGAAACAGCATTTGGTAGTGTGGAAGAGAGTGTGTTTACCGAGATATTGTTGGGGTCAAAACCCACTCCTCGTAGATTGAAGGACCAAGAGACCAGACGTTGACACAACAAGACACGACAACTATGTCCGAATACTAAAAAAGGCTGTGTTCTCTTTGGTCAATGCGCCACATTCTTTGCCTCAAGGCCAAGGCACCACTTTCTCCGGAAGGAAGCAAGGAGCCACATTCTTTGCCTCAAGGCCAAGGCGCCGCTTTCTCCGGAAGGAAGCAAGGAGCCACATTCTTTGCCTCAAGGCCAAGGCGCCACTTTCTTTGGGAGGAAGCAAGGAGCCACATTCTTTGCCTCAAGGCCAAGGCGGCACTTTCTCTGAAAGGAAGCAAGGCGCCACATTCTTCAAGGCGCCACATTCTTCAGGGCAAGGCGCCACATTCTCATGGAAGGACCAAGGCGCCACATTCTCACGAAAGGAAACGGGCGCCTTGAGTTCGTGAAAAGAAACGGGCGCCTTAAGTTCGTAAAAAGAAACGGGCGATTTGAGTTCGTAAAAAGAATTAGCCGGCCTGAAGATTTAAGTCGGAAAAACTTGGTTCAGAACACTGTTCATCCGGAATTTCCCGTAAGATACTGTTCACGGAATACACTGTTCACGAGCCAGTGTAAAAGGCTGAAGATCGGTTGAGTCGGAAGATGGAGTCAAAATACTGTTCACTGAGTACTATTCACCAAACACTGTTCATGACACTATTCACGTACCGACGAGAACCGGGAAAAGAATCCAATCGCAGCGAAAAACCAAGATTATAGTAAACCGAGTTGGACCGGAGGCGAAAAAGAGGCCAAGATTGGATTGGACAAGGACCTGTCGAGGAGCTGGGCCGCGGGTCAGGCTCATATCAGTCAAAGTCGGCGGCAGGAAGGAAAGGAAGACGTCCCACATCGCTTACAAGACCCTTAGGCGCCCTAGGATGTCTAATATATATACACATTTGTACTAAGTTCAAATCATCCAATCTCGAGTATAAGAGCTTTCACATTATAAGACATTAAGCGTTTGCGAGCTTTCTTGTACTCCGACGAAAATTATCTCAATAAAACCGTCCTTTCAATTTCGGTCCTCGAGTTCTCACAAAATAGGATTTTCGGACCCTCACAAATTATAAGTTTTTGATTGTGTTAGTTTCGACTCTCATAGTTCGACGCCGTCTGTGGGAACGAGAAATATTTTAAACCCTAAGGGCAAGAGAATACGAGAAAGAAAGCGATGTCAACCGGAGACGCAGCTGGAGACAGAAACGCCCAACCAACCGGTACAGGAGGAGATGCGGCGGCGATCGCCGAGCTCAAGACCATGTTGGCCGCATTCATTAAAAAACAAGCCCAGCGAGACAAAACGGTGGACAAGGAACTAGCGGGAATTCAGGACGAGAACCGTACCGGAGGAGTCCCACCAAGAGGAGGCCCCAGGAGGTCTCAGATTCAAGCCACAGTCGGATGTCCCGGAAGGCCAGAACCAGAACGAGCAAACCCCGGTCGGGCCAAGAGATGACCAAACCGTACCACCACCGCTGAAGCGAAAAGCGCTGCAAAAGCAAACGACAGACCAGCCGGACTCAACGGTAACCCACGGTGAAAAAGAAGGAGGTGATGCAAACGAGACCGACCAAGACGAGACCGATGAAGAAATAGACCTCACTGAGGAAGAAGAAAACCTACTCTGGGTAAAGCAGCAAAATGGAAACCGAAGATCGGGAAAAGATGGGAAGGTCAGGCCGAGGATCCCATAACTCAAGCCGGAAAAGCGAAATGGGCGAGCTCCGAGCCCAACTGGATTTCACGACAAACCAAATGAAGGAAGTCAAATCGAAAGTCCACAAGGCCATGAGCGCAGCACCAGAGATCGACTGAGTCCTAGAAGAAACCCAGAAAGTCCCGTTCACGGCAAGAATCACCAACGTAAAACCTTACGATCCAGGGAAAATCCAGCTCGCCTTTTACGACGGAACAACAGATCCGAAGGCTCATATGACAGCTTTCTGAATCGCCATGGGCAGGGCCCACTTCAAGAATGAAGAAAGGGACGCAGGATTCTGTCTTCTTTTCGTCGAACACCTGAAGGGAGCAGCCTTGACTTGGTTTTCGCGTTTGGAGAGAGACTCGATCGACAACTTTGCCCAACTTTTCACTACTCGCTCTTCATAAGCCGTTTGACGTCCGACGCCGACCTCTACTTGTTGATCCAGGGACCAAACGAAATTTTCCGAGATTTCATCGAAAAGCTCGAGACAATAGTGTATTAGAAATGCCAAAACAGGAATAGCACTTGATATTATTTAAAGACTTTTTTTGTTGCTAAATGTTACAGCCTAAATGCTGAGAAGATTGACGGCTTAAGCGACAACGCCGCCATAGACGCACTAAAGAAGTCCATGTGGTACAATTCCAAATACCGAGAGGAGCTAACCTTACGCCCTCCGGTAACCATCGAAGACGCCCTTCATCGTGCCTCAAACTTCGTGATCCACGAAGAAGATATGAAGGTTTTGACTAAAAAACATCAACCATTAAAGCCGCCAACTAAGCACAGTGCAGCCCACCAACAGAAGAAGCGGACGAAGCAACGGGGGGGGGAGTGGGTCTGTATATATTTATACTCCCGCAGAACCTAAGCGACACTATATTTCGGGAAAAGTTCGGACGATGAACACTGGGATTTAGCATCTCACAACCCATCAAAAATTCGGAAAAATCTCTCGGGAGTGTCAAGCTGTGAACTCCAGATGAACACTGGGACTTAGCATCTCACAACCCATCCGGATAAACTGACGATCCACCCAACGAACGAAGAAAAGGGCGAACCACGGATGAACACCGGGACTTACCATCTCGCAACCTATCCAGGTTCGTTCACCAAACGATCGACACGGACATGCCTCTACAGTTCACTCAAGTTCGCAAACAAATCCGTCTGTTGCTGGCCACAACAAGACATTCACATCTCAACCATGTTTCTTTCAACATCCCGCAGTGGATAACAGTAGCGCGCTATACAAATTTCCGGACTAATATCAGAAAGGCGTGACCTGATCGGGAATGCGAGAAGCGTCAGGACGATATTCTGTTTAGCTTATCTTCTGGAGCGTCTTGTAAACTTGGAAGTATTACAAGATGTCAACCGCGCAAATAAGCTCTCCAAACCCAGTAAACGCCAAACAAGGAACGCTGGTCTTAACACATCTCGCAAAGGCGCAGTACCAAACCGGCTCTTGTTCGAGATCTTAAACGCGTCTCATCCAAAGTGGAACAAAGAAACAAAATTCACCAAGTTTCCCGCAACAACAAAACAAACCCATAAAGTATGCTCGACGATACACTGGTCCTAGTGATTGGCATTCCCGGAAAGGCATCCCAATCATAACATCCAAGATTCAAATCAATCAGAAATTCAAAGATAGTTTAAAGACGATCGAAGATAATGCATGAAGAGTTCAACAAAGACCATAAGGATTCAAAGATCCCAAGATAACAAGTACAACAAGGTTCAAGATGACCAGAAATAACATAAGTAAAAAATACAAATTACAAGTGCCATCCTAATCGGATTTAGCACCGAGATGATCATTGGGGACGCCAAGGTTGGAACAAGCAGTGTCCATCACTCCAGTATCGGCAGCACCACCCTCAAGAGGATCAAGGCAGCACTCGGAGACGTACGGAGATACAAGTGATATATCATGGTTTTTCCGGTTTTTCAGCCATGATATAAGTATGTTT
>OVBB01000619.1:1849-20591 GCA_900406415.1 Isatis lusitanica
CTGAGTCAGAAATAAATTGGGGAGGATGGTGCAGACAATTTTCAAAATTTCGGGTTAGCGAACGTACTGCTAGGTGGAGGAAGACTTGGAGAGACAGGATTGCAGTCTAGGGCCGAGTATACCCGACAGGTATGAAACAGCTCCGTGTGTAATATCAGAGCCGAGCCGAATATGCACTGAGTCATTTGCTGGTGCTCGGTTTTGGTGTGGTGAAGTTTCGACTTGTTTGTCTTTGTGATAACAAGTGCTGGAGTGGTTCACGGGTAGGGATACAACATGCGTATGAAGGAATATGGTGTTGGCCATGTGGTTTTAAATTTCATGCTTCGGCTATTCTATGTTTACTTTGCTGCGACTATTTGCATGTCTTGTTGATTGCTTGTTTGGGGTTGGGCTGCGAATGGGTCTGTTTGTGTCTCAGACTCACTGGATAATCATCCAGGTTACTCACCCCCTTTTTCCTACCCTTTTGCAGGTAACCCTTGAGTAGCTTCTAGATTGAGTGGTGGAACGTAGGAATACCGGAAGTAGTTTACTTGAATTTTTGCAAAAGACTCATTGTAAGAAAGTATGTTAAGTATGGAGCAAAAAATACACTGAGTCAGAAATAAATTCGGGAGGATGGTGCAGACAATTTTCAAAATTCCGGGTTAGCGAACGTACTGCTAGGTGGAGGAAGACTCGGAGAGACAGGATTGCAGTCTAGGGCCGAGTATACCCGATAGGTATGAAACAGCTCTGTGTGTAATATCAGAGCCGAGCCGAATATGCTCTGAGTCATTTGCTGGTGCTCGGTTTTGGTGTGGTGAAGTTTCGACTTGTTTGTCTTTGTGATAACAAGTGCTGGAGTGGTTCACGGGTAGGGATACAACATGCATATGAAGGAATATGGTGTTGGCCATGTGGTTTTAAATTTCATGCTTCGGCTATTCTATGTTTACTTTGCTTCGACTATTTGCATGTCTTGTTGATTGCTTGTTTGGGATTGGGCTGGGAATGGGTCTGTTTGTGTCTCAGACTCACTGGATAATCATCCAGATTACTCACCCCCTTTTTCCTACCCTTTTGCAGGTAACCCTTGAGTAGCTTCTAGATTGAGTGGTGGAACGTAGGAATACCGGAAGTAGTTTACTTGAATTTTTGCAAAAGACTCATTGTAAGAAAGTATGTTAAGTTTGGAGCAAAAAATACACTGAGTCAGAAATAAATTCGGGAGGATGGTGCAGACAATTTTCAAAATTCCGGGTTAGCGAACGTACTGCTAGGTGGAGGAAGACTCGGAGAGACAGGATTGCAGTCTAGGGCCGAGTATACCCGATAGGTATGAAACAGCTCTGTGTGTAATATCAGAGCCGAGCCGAATATGCTCTGAGTCATTTGCTGGTGCTCGGTTTTGGTGTGGTGAAGTTTCGACTTGTTTGTCTTTGTGATAACAAGTGCTGGAGTGGTTCACGGGTAGGGATACAACATGCATATGAAGGAATATGGTGTTGGCCATGTGGTTTTAAATTTCATGCTTCGGCTATTCTATGTTTACTTTGCTTCGACTATTTGCATGTCTTGTTGATTGCTTGTTTGGGATTGGGCTGGGAATGGGTCTGTTTGTGTCTCAGACTCACTGGATAATCATCCAGATTACTCACCCCCTTTTTCCTACCCTTTTGCAGGTAACCCTTGAGTAGCTTCTAGATTGAGTGGTGGAACGTAGGAATACCGGAAGTAGTTTACTTGAATTTTTGCAAAAGACTCATTGTAAGAAAGTATGTTAAGTTTCCTGTTTATGTTGGCTTTTGAATGCGGCCGCTGTTCGGTTTTAGTTTGTGAAACTATGTTTGGATGTATAAAGAATGAATAAAGGGAATGTTTTATGAACTTAAGCTGGCTCATTAATACTAGTCTTCTCCGGACTAACACAACTCGTGACCGAGGTACATGTTGAAAAGCCTTAGGCCGAGGTCGAGAGGTATCGAAGTTGACTGATGGAACGGTTTCTTTTCCGGACTTGTCCTGGAATGAGCTGATCTGTTAGTTAACCTCGACTTGTGGAATCGTCGGATTGGTTTAGGCTTGTGGTTGGCCATGCATGTTCTTATTTGATTGTTGTTTCGCTAATCCTTTCTAGTTCCGTTCGAGTGTTACAACCATCCTCGTAGTGCAGTCCTGGAGAATCATAAAACAATCAGCTAGCTGTGTGACACAATAGTTCTCATCCACTAGCTGAACCACTGATATCAAATCCGTTTTCAAGCCTTCCACAAAATAAACCGACTTCATAATCAAACCAGAACCAAGATTAACTTTTCCTGCCTGATCAGATAATGTTTCTCTACCATTCGCTAAGATGATCAAAACCGGTTCAATACGATGAACATATTTCAAAATAGGCATCTTCCCAGTCATGTGATGGGTGGCGCCTGTATCCAAGGTGCAAGAAATATTGAGAGACGTACCAGTTATAGACTCAAAGGTAGTGGGTGGTGTGCGCGAGTTAACCAGAGCTGTGACTGTCTTCCACTACTCATCCGTAAGCCCGACCACTGCATCTCTGTCACACTCGGTAATGATATGGTTTGCATAGTCAACGGGACCGGAAGTTGAGGTAGTTACCGGATTTACTCTTGATGGTCCATTGTAGCCACCACGATTTGGAGCAGAATATCCTCTGTCTCTGCCACGAGTAGGGGCAGTCTTTGTGCGCGGTCGATCGCCCCCACCATTCGGGGTATCCAAATGTAGAGAAGCAGCTGTCAGAGGTGTGTTCAGTTTGATTGCAGTGCTTGTACAAGGGTTTGTCTGCATCAGTTCTCCCTTTGGAACGATTGTCATCGTAACATGAATGATCTTGCACATAGAAAGCGGTGATTCCACCTTTGCTTTATAGAGAAGTATTATTTCTCTGTAAATTTTCTTTTTGGCGAACAAAATTGTAAACCTCTTCGAGCGTGGGGAGGGGAACACACAAGGTAAGAGTCGAGCGAACATACCAGAATTGGATATTATCAAGTCAATAAAGGAATTGCTAAACTCTATCCTCCTCTCTGTCTCATTCTTGTTAAGCAACGAGGTCGCAGTTACAGTTCCCACATGTGCACACACGTAAAGGACGATAGCTTGCGACAATATCCCCAAATTTTGGTCAATTTCCCGTAGTATGACTCAATTGAGAGAGTGCATTGCTTGCAGTTAGCCAGATCAGCCTTAATCTGATGATTTTTCGGTCCACTACTGACCGAATAACGCTTCTTAATATGTTTCCAAAGATCGCATGCTACCGGACAATAAGAAAGGTTTGTGTGAACCACGGGATCCACACTCATCTTGATCCATGACACCAACAGTGCATTGATTGGTGCCCAATCTTCAAAATCTTGCAATTCTGGAGCAGGTTTCGAGATGGTGCCATCGAGGAAGCCAAACTTCTTCCTTGATGAGCAATCTTGAAACTACCTGACCATTCATCATAATTCTGGTGGTTAAGTAGGGGATGCGAGATAGTCGCACCAAGATTATCCGAGGGTGAAAGATCGTAAGGAGAGATTGTCCTTCTTTTCTCAACCCTGGTTACGGTAGTTTCGGTTGAAGTAGATGGATATTTCATTCCCATCTTGTTTCAAGTCAAAAGTAGTTTGAAAAAAAAATCAAAGAAATAGAGTAGACTCTGATATCATGTCAAATATGATACAGCGATAGAGAGAGGCAAAGCAATAGGTTAAGAGTTTTCTGTATATTCCAAAGAAGAGATTACAAACATATATATATCTTAGAGAGAAGCTAACCTAATCACCTAAACATGTGGTGAATATATATTCAGACACATAAGGAAACAAACTTATGGTAACAAATTATAGAAGTATATACAATAATCCCAACACATAAATCCTAAACATCAGCACAAAGACATGAAAACAAACCTTTTATTCTTTAAGTCTCTTTCTTCACATTAACATAGAGAAACTGATACTTCTTAAAATTCCTTTTAAGAGCCTAACTTTCAAAGCCCGTGAGCAATATCAAACTCAAATCCGAGAAACAAAGACCAGAAAAAGAGAAGCTACCTTAAGGTGAGAGCAAACGTATTGATTTCTTTTCCTTTTTCGAAGGGGTTTCGACCGAAGTGGCGCAGAGATGAAATGATTATCAAACCTAAGAAGCTCAAATCCCTGTTTTTGAGAGAGAGAGAGAGGAGAATATTAGCAAAACCCACAAGAGAGAGTGTGAGAGAGAACGAAGCTTTCTACAATACGTGGAGGAGTACGAAGATCTAATTTATGTGGGAGAGTATGAAAGATAGAGATCAAACGAAAGATTTTGTGGGAGGGTGTGAAAGAGAGAGAAGAGATGGAGAGAAAAATCAAGTTTCTCTCATGGTGTTTGATTTTCACGAGGAAGAAGAGACGAAGAACGGAGGTGAAGGAAGAAAATCGGGTTAGCTTTGCTTGTAATTTTTTTATTAGTCAAGGGTAAGATCTTTATTTTAGTTTTTGACTGGATCCATTTCCAACCGGATGGAACAATTTGACTCAGCGGGATGGACTTCAAATTTTTGTCTCAGTTTGTAAAAGTCAGTCAGATGGTCTATCCAAATGATGTTCATTTTTGACACCAAAACTCAGCTCCATCCAGATGAACCATCCAGATGGAGAAACGAACACACCCATTATATCCCTTTTTATAAATGAAAAAATAGATGATTGAATTAAAAATAGAATTAATGTATAAATATTAATTCTTTTTTGTTTATTTCTCTCTATTTTCTTTATCAATGAAAAAAAAGTCTTTTATCTCTCTCTTCATAATTTTTTCTTAAAATATTTATATTTGTAATACACCTTTAATTTTGGGGGATTTGTCAAAATAAGTACAAAAATGGAACATTTGTCCACATACACATTTCCTGATTTTTATTAAAATTTGACTACATTGTCTTTAAATAAATCAAATAAATTCAAAATAAATAATTTTACAATCCAGAAAATATAAGAAAAATCAAAGCATTAGAAAATACACAGATGAAATTACATTAACATTTCTGTTTTTGAAAATTTATTTTTAAAATAAAAGATAATTTTCTATTATACCAACAATATAATTCATATTTTACCGTCTACGGACTTGTAGAATATGTTTTATACTACTTGTTATCTTCTACCGATCGTAGATATACATTATATTTAGGGGTGTCAAAATGGATAAAAGCTAATGGATCAACCCAATCCAAACCAATCCATCAAACCATTAGGGTTGAAATTTTTGATCCAAATGGATTAATGGATCAAATGGTTTTGATTGAAATAGATTTGGTTGTAATGGATGAATGAATCAAATGGATTGGGGTAAGCATTAATCCATTAACTTTTTTTATTAAAATAAAATAAATATCATTTATTTATTAATTAAATTTAAAATAATAACAGTTTTCTCTCCAAAATCATAATCCCTCATTTTCCTACCAAAATTATTATTCTCAATTTATGCCAAAAACGTGATTCCAAGTTTTTTTCTGTCAAAAAGTGACTTCAAGTTTTCCCGCCAAAAACGCGATCTCGTGTTTTCCCGCCAAAAACGTGATTTCCATTTTTCCCGCCAAAAACGCGGTTCCAAAGTTTTAGTTTCATAGAAATATGTAAAGACAAGTTTGAATTTTCAAATTTTGTAATCTTCACTTCACTAGAAGTGTTTCTAAAAGTATAAAGGAGAGTTAGGCAAATGTAATAGAACACACCAAATATGGAGTTTGATAAAATTTTCAAAATTTAGTTATAATTTCAAAATGTGGTAAAAATAATTATATTACATTATGATTCTAAATTCGATTGTAATATCTATTATTTATTCCGATTATAATTTTGATTCTTATTTCGAATATAATATCTATTTTAATTTTCGATTCTAATATCGCTTTTTATTTCGATTACAATTTTGATTTTTATTTCAATTTTTATTTCAATTTTAATTTTCGATTATAATTTTCAATTTTAAATCAACAATTAAAATATTGACACTAACAGCTAAAAAATGTTACGTTTTCAACTTTATTTGATAAGAGCTAAAGAAAAACCTTTTCTGAGCACATATAAGAATTGTCACGTATAAAGGATTTGTTGTCAGATAATTATTTCAGATGTTTTTTTGTTGGTGTGAGACAAAGACTCGACACACCTTGCACATTTGTTTTTGCTCTCAAACTCTTTCCACTCAAACCTTACGGGTTGGAGAACAATCTCAAAATAATAAATGGGCTACTACAATGCCCATCAACAAAACACAAAAACGGTAGTACATTAACATAATAAATGGGTTTTTTCAGGCGAAGCCCAGCATCACTTCTGAACATCTGCTCGGAACATAAAATTCGATCAGAAGAAATCGAGAAATCGTACAAAAACCAAACAAAAAAACCAAACATAATCGTATGTTTCAAATAACAAAACAAAAAATGTCATGCATAGTTGTCTCCATATAGGAACCATGGTAGTATCTTTCTACGCTTGACTTTGTTATGTGTCATTTTGTTTCGTCGTTTTTCTCCGGTTGACAGAAATCTTTTATCTTTGCGGCGACCCTTTGATACAACGCGATCCGGAAGTATTATCTGCTTCTCCATGATGTAATTTAGGAAAATCCATGCAGATATATTGGGCACGATATATATCGACTTGGTATAGGCCAATATCCACATCTCCGACAAATAGTATTTTGAACTCAACTCATGAAGTTCAATGAAGATATCACGCCTTCCTCAATCTTTAAAGCAGATGAAAGCGGAAATTGCATGGAGGCAAGGATACTTATGAATATCGAAGAACCTGCAAGTACAAGTTTTGTATGCCAAGTTCACCAAATAAAGTTTTCGGTCTGTTGACTCAACTTCATACTCAAGGTCAAAACGGTTTACCTCCCTCCCTTTTAATTTCTCAGCAACAAGCCAATTGTCGTGCAAGAAGTTCTCAACCAAAGGAATCAGTTGGTTCGCAGGGGGTTCCTGACACAGACTCGTTCCTATTCTCGTTAAACCAATCAGAAAACTGTTGAACTATCATATCGAGCATGGGTATTAAGGAGTATTTCCTGGCATCCTTAAAAGTTTTGTTTAGAGACTCCACTGAGTTGCTAGTGTTGAGGTTATATCTAGCAACCAGAGAAACACATCTTATCCATTTTTGTGGCACGGTGGTCTCATACACATACTTCGCGGCCTTTGAAAACATCTCCTTGAACGCCGAGTAAAGCACATTGACCTCCGCCACCGTGTGAGCAAAACGCACTCTTGGAATTTTTGGGCGACCGCAGCTCTGCTTGCACTTGGACCATGGCCTTTAATGTTTTGAGCCAAATGCCATAAGCAATACACATGATGAGCTTGTGGATATGCTTTACCTATGACATTTATGAGACTTAAATTTCTGTCACTTACAAATACCAACTCGGAAGAGTCATCTACAACGGTTTTAAGCTTCTAAAAAGCTCAGGCCCAACTATCATTGTTCTCGCCGTCGAGTACACCGAATGCTATGGGATAAATGTGACGATTTGCATCCTGAGCTGCGGCGAAAACTAGCACACCACCAAATTCGGCCTTCAGAAATGTAGCGTCCACTATCACCACTTTCCTCATGAACTTAAACCCATCAATGCAAGCTCCCAAAGCTATGAATAAGTACTTGAATTTTCCCACACTATCCACTTCCACTGCTGTTCTGGTACCATGATTTAGCTCCTCTAACACGCACAAATATGGATACAACATCACATAGTTTTCTTCTGGGCTACCACACTTATTACAAATTGCTTGATTTTTTCCTCTTAAGGCCGTCGAGTATGATATATATATACCAACTCTGCGCTTCACAAGATACATGATCTCTCTAGGAGTTGGATCCTCGAGTCTCCCGGTATATTCGTCATCCACAATAGATGCAACTAGATGTACTGATCCTTTCCTCTTCTTCCTGCCTCTTCAACCTGACTATCGCGGTTGCATGTGTGCATCTTCTTGTACGTTTTAATCGAGAAATAATCCGAGTTCGTGATCTTTGTTGCTCATACTCTCCAATTACAAGTACTTTCACCACATTTGGCCACCCATCTTTTAGTATCAGAGTTTTTAATAACATACCCGAAAGAGTTAGCAAATGCGCCTTTATGAACCAAGTTTGCTACAACATTCTTACTACAAAACTCTCGACCAATACTCAAATTCAAACCGTCTTCCCATGGTTCTATGCTCTGACTAGATTCAACAACAGGTGCTTCCTCAATATAATAATCACGTATATCAGAACTATCCCCACTGTTACCCTCACATTCATCATCAGTAGCACCATCATCAGTATCATCAGTATCATCAGAATCATCATCCTCCTCTTCTTCTTCATTTCCTTCTACGTTGTTAACATGCACAACAATGACTTTGGGTCCTATTTCTCCGCTTTCGTCATTTATCTGCTGCGAATCATCATAGTTCTTACCATAAGAGCTTATCCCCGCTCTTGACTGTTGCTCAGGCAGTTCCGGTGTACTCATCAAATCCACTTTCAAAAGTTCTACGATTCTCATTATTAACATGCCATAGATAAACCTACATATCCTCATCATCACAAATATAACACGGTTCCTCATCTCCAGCCAATCTAACAATGTAACTGAATCTCAGTTTAACTCTACTTTCATCTAACTCAAGCTTCTTGTATAACTTAGCTTTTACCGTGGATATTGTTATCTCATCAACTGATGTCTTGAACACTAGACCATTGGTGCGACCTTCGCATTTACAAAATATGATGACATTGTTGCTCATTCTATCCTGCCAAACCAATACCAAAAAACTCTTTCAATACAGTTTTTTTTTCTCAAAGTTATACCATACTTTTACTAGTTTTACATCATTTCTCATTGTTACAAGTTGTCCCTAGTTATACCCAGATTCAGTCGGTTTTGAGATTTCAAAACCAATGAATTCACTACGATTCACCCCCTATAATGCATTTGTAGCCAATATACAGTCATTTGCAACCCAGAAACATTCTGTAAGTATCAATGTGAATCAAATCGAGGAAATCTCCATTTCTCCTAATTTTCAATCCCTAAAACCCAACTTTACCCGAAACTCCCACAATGAGCTAACCTTTATGCTTCGGTGGTGCAACATCGACGAACGGAGGTCCGATGTCGGGTCGTTGATATCAGCTTCAATGAGATCTCAGCTTCAATCAAGGTGGAGGTCTCAAAACCGAGAGCAGAGCTTTTCGAGCTCGTTTTTTGTCCTTATCGTATTTTTTTTAAACAAACAAATAATCAATTCAATTTCTGGAGAACAATTAAAGTCAAAAAAAAATTATCTCCTCAATTTCGGATCGAAATCAATTCGGGAGAGACCCTCTAGGAGAGGTGGAGGTTTCATTAATGGCAATAAGGTCATTTTCTCTCAAAGAGAGTATTGTGGATTAGGGGAGAGTAATGCAGAATGAATTTTCCCCAATAAGAGCATATGAGCTCATGTCTCAAAAAAATACTCTTAATTACGTTTTTTGTCATTGATTTTGTTTGACAACAAGTTTAGTTTTAGATAAAAGGTTGGCTTGAATTACAAAAAAAAAAAAAATGTGTATCTAATATTGATTAATAATATATGTGTAGTATTTTATATTGATTAGTAATATTTGTGTAGTATCTTATATTGATTAATAATATCTGTCATATCTTATATCAGTTTTAAAATGGTAAACTCTACACTATATTTTTTTTAATAATATCATTATTTGTTTTGTTATATCATAAACCTATTTCTGAATATTTAATAAATAAATAACACAATATTTATAATATCTAAACTAAATTTTAAATATAATATAAATGATATTATTTTAATTTCTATTATACTCATTCAAGGTTTCAAAATATGTTTTATAAATAACATATGTCCATACTCCAACAAATAAATATTTCAACAAATTAGTTGTGTTAATATATTAATCATCCAATCAAAATAAATTTAATCTTGTTTATTGTAACTTTCTACTACTATAAAAACTTAACTCTGCGCAAAGAGTTTTTTTCTTCTGTCGGCAGAACAAAACCAAAATCTATTTTTCAAAACCAAATTATAAAATAAATTTCCCTGCATAACTGCGGGTCTGTTACTAGTTTTATTTCCTTTTAACGAATCAGTTTATAATGAATCTGTAGTACATGCTTCAAACTTGAAAAGTGGGAGATATTAAAACTTCAATCTGAAACTCATATAGCTAAAAGGCAATTGGTACGTTGTCGCCTTGACAGAGCGTTATCTAATAGTTCCTGGGCAGAGTTATACCCGACGACCAGATGTGAATACCTAGCTTTTGAAGCCTTGCACCACCGTTCAATAATCACAAACCTAAATCCATCCAAAAAGAAGAAGAAAATAATTTTTCGTTATGACAGTTATTGTGCAATAATGAAGAGGTATCAAAATTGGTGGAGAAAGTTTGGATGAGTGTAGGGGAAAGACCACTAGAAGATAAGATTATCACCGTCCCGGGAGCCCTCATCCAATGAAACAAGCAAAAACAACTGAGCAGCCAAGAGAGGGTTAATGATCTTAAAAAGAAACTGGAAGTTGCACTATCGAACCCAACCCATGAAGATGAGCTGATTAAAAATCTCTCGGAGGAGCTAAGAGAGACCTATAAAGCGGAAGAGGAATATTGGAGATAGAGAAGTAGGCAGCTCTGGCTGCAGCTTGGAGATATGAATCCCAGCTGCTTCCACGCAGCTACTCGATGACGTCTTACAATTGGCAAGCTCACTATCATCGAGTATAAGAATGGCAATGCTGTGTTCGATGAAGACCAAATTGCTGAAGTAGTCTCATCCTTCTATAAAGAACTGCTTAAAACACAAGGAACAACTACATCTGAGACCCTAGCTATGGTCGAATGGGCGCTGAAACCAGTATTATCGGAGGAAACCAACCGTACTCTTACCAGAGATCCGACACCATTGGAGATAAAGGAAGCTCTCATCTCCATTAACCCTGATAAAGCACCCGGTCCGGACACATTCTCTGCAAGCTTCTTCCAAACAAGTTGGAACATAGTGAGACAAGATGTCATTAAGGAAGTCTCCAAGTTCTTTACCACAGGAATCCTGTCAAGATCAAGTAATGAAACTTATGTGAGACTCATCCCTAAGAGAATCAGTCTGCGTTCGTACCTGGACGAGCCATTTCCGACAACATTATGATCAGTCATGAAGTGCTCCATTACTTAAAACCGCCTCAGCCAAATCCCATTGCTCCATGGTCGTTAAAACTGACATGAGCAAGGCATACGACCTAATCGAATAGACATTTATCTAGGCAGTGCTTTCTCGGCTTGGATTCCACTCTCGGTGGATTACTTGAGTAATGCAGAGTATCAAAACTGTTAGCTACTCTTATATTATAAACGGTCTGGCAGAAGGTCATGTTAACCCATCACGGGGGATCAGACAGGCGATCCTTTGTCCCCTTACCTGTTCATTTTGTGCAGCGAAGTGTTGTCTGGGCTTTGTCTTAAAGCAGTTGAGGATAAAAGTCTCAAAAGCATCAGTGTGGCAAGAGGTAGTCCCCATGTGAAACATCTTCTCTTTACTGATGATACCATGTTTTTCTGCAAAGCTAACCCCACTACAGCGTCTACCCTCCACAATATCCTGTTGAGGTATGAGAGAGCCTCAGGACAAAGCATTTAGGGCGTATCAGCTGGTCGTCGAGAGTTCTCTCCTCAACTAGTAAACTCACCTTTCTCAAGAGTGTTTTATCCACAATGCCTACTTATTGATGTGCTTCCCTGCATTGCTCCACAGAAGGGTCTGTTGGGGTCAAAATCTCCTCCTCGGAGATTGATGAACCAAAGAAAAGACCATATGTTTCACGGCCAGCCGCCCAAGCCTTTTATGCAGGGAGAGCCGCCCAACTCTCCCGTCAAAGGCCAGCCACCCATTCTATCACGAAGAGCCAGACACCCTATTCTCCTCATCAAGGCATGGCGCCTGGCTCAGACCAAGAGAGCTAGACGCCCTCTTCTCCTCATCAAGGTATGGCGCCTGGCTCAGACCAAGAGAGCCAGACACCCTCTTCTCTTCATCAAGGCTTGGCGCCTGACTCAGACCAAGAGAGCCAGACGCCTTCTTCTCTTCGTCAAGGCATGGCGCCTGGCTAAAACCAAGAGAGCCAGACGCCCTCTTCTCTTCCTCAAGACACAGCGCCTGGCTCAACGCTGTGAAGGCTAGCGCCCTTCATTGCTCTTTCCGAACATGGCTCTTGGCTCAGTCCAGAAAGGCCAGCCACCCTCCTCTCTCCCAACGCTCAGTATACAATAAAGCATTTGGATTAATATTCACGGTTGGAGTCGTTGAAGCGTTGTTTGTAACCCGGGAAGACTTAATCGGAAAAAAATTCAAACTTGATCAGGAGTCGAATTAAGTGTTTGCGGTCAACTGCTCGTGGTTTACTGTTCATGGGTTGACAAAGTTGGGCTCGGGCAGGATCAGATCAACTGGCGAAACGTTAGAGTCATTGGACCGCGGACCATAGGAGATTAGGTCGGTGGCTGGAGGTGAGAGCAATGTCCCACATCTCCTAGAAGAAGTTTTAGCACCTTAGGTCTCATAGTAAAATATACATGCTTGTACTAGGTTGAGATCATCCCAATTCGAGTATAAGAGTCTTTCGCAATATAAGAAATTTAGCTTTTGCAGATTATTTTTGTACTTCCGAAATATTTACTTAATAAAATCGTCTTTTGCATTTTCGGTCCTTAAGTTCTTTTATAATAGAATTTTCAAGCCCCTGTAAAATTTAATTTTTGACAGTGTGAGTTTCGACTCTCACAGTTTGGTGTGGTCTGTGGGGACGAGATATTTTCTAGACCCTACGAACGAGAGGATACGAAAGGAAGACAATGGCCGACAGAGCAATGGACTGGAGTCCCACGGGTCGTAGCTGCGGCCGGACGATGTCTTTCCAAGAAGGAGAAGCCGCCGAAATAGATCACCCGCACAACGATCTACTCATCATCAATATTTCGATCTGAGGCCACAAAATACTGAAGGTCTTAGTAGACATAGGAGGAATAGTGAACGTCATATTCCTTAAAACCCTTCGAAAGATGAACACTGGGACCTGGAATCTCACAACCCATCCAAAACCGTTGACTTGTTTCTCCGTAAAGATGACAATGACAGTAGGGACAATCCAACTCCCCGTAAAGGCAAAATAAATGGAGAAAGACACGAAGTTCTCGGTGATAGACTGCCCGCAAAAATGCGACGCGATCATAGGAACGACGTGGCTCAATGCAATGAAGGCCATCTCGTCGACTTACCACCTCTGCCTGAAGTTCCCGACCCCGACCGGAGTCGAAATGATCTAGAGACGACAAAGAGACTTCTGAACTTCTTTCCTAACAGAGCACAAGTTGAGATGGCCGGTGACCGATTTCGACCACCAGAAGAATTCCAATAAGACGAAGGAGAAGCGACAACTTGCGAAACTCGAGCACAAGTTGCAGGTGCAAGAAGCCTGGAAGACGAATAGAGATCCCCCGTGTGAACCGGTAATCTCGGTCAACATAGACGAAACAAATCCGGAGCAATGTACGGAGATCAGAGAAAACTTGGAAGAACCAACCAAGACGGACTTAATCACCCTATTAAAGGAAAACACCGGGTCATTCGCATGGGCAGCGGAAGCCATGCCCGGAATTGACATCAGCATCACAAGCCATAAACTCAACGTGGACCCAACGTTCAAGCCTGTGAAGCAGAAAAGACGAAAGCTTGGACCACAGCGCGTCCAAGCAGTGAACGATGAAGTAGAGAGATTGCCCAAAGTCGGATCTATCATGGAAGTAAAATAACCCGATTGGCTGGCCAATCCGGTGGTAGTAAAGAAGAAGAACAGGAAATGGGGAGCCTGCGTCGACTTCACGGAACTTAACAAGGGATGCCCAAAAGACAACTTTCTGTTATCGCATATCGATCGGCTGGTCGAGGCAACGGCCGAGAACAAGCTGCTATCATTCATGGACGCGTTCTCCGGGTACAACCAGATCATGATGATCCCTGACGATCGAGACAAGACCACGGTATCACAGATCGCGCAATGCATTGTTATAAGGTGATGCCGTTCGGATTGAAGAATGCTGGTGCAACTACCAAAGACTCGTCAACAGAGTTCGCTGAGCAGCTCGGAAAGACGACAGAAGCCTACATCGATGATATGCTAGTCAAGTATCTCGAGGAAAAAGATCACTTGAAACATTTGGGGGAATGTTTCGAGCAACTTAGCCGGCATAACATGAATCTGAACCCGACAAAGTGCTGATTCGGAGTAGCATCTGGAGATTTCCTCGGATACCTAGTGACTCATTGGGGAATAGAAGAAAACCCGAAACAAATCAACGCCTTGATAGAGATCGCCTCGCCGAAAACAAAAAGAGAGATCCAGAGACTGACCGGGCGGGTCGCGGCGCTGAACCGATTCATCTCAAGATAAACGGACAAGTGCTTGCCTTTCTACGACACCCTCAGAAGAAACAAGAAGTTCGAATGGACGGAGAGGTGCGAGTACGCCTTCCAAGAATTGAAGGAGTATTTCGCAAGTCCGCCCGTACTGTCAAAACCGGTGGAAGGAGAACCATTGTTCTTATACACGACGGTGTCGTCAAAAGCAGTAAGCGGAGTGCTCATAAGAGATGACCGTGATGAGCAAAAGCCGATCTTCTACGTGAGCCAGACCTTGACGGAGGTGGAAACTCGATACCCATTGATGGAAAAAGCGGCTTTTGGCGGTGGTAATGTCCGCTCGGAAGTTGCAACCTTATTTCCAATCACACACGATCATCATACTCCCAACTTTCCCCCTCATTATGATCCTGCAGAGTCCCATCCAATCAGGACGGCTGGCAAAATGGGCGGTGGAATCAAGCGAGTATTATATCGAGTACCGGAGCAGGACATGCACCAAATCTATAGTTCTAACGGATTTCTTGATCGAGTACCAACCGCAGGCGTCAACGAGGCAACTCCAGACTCGATTTGGACTGTTCATGCAGACGGGTCATCATCAAAGCAAGGTTCGAGAGTTGGAGTGTGTTTAACATCATCTACCAGAGAAGTCCTGGAGCAGTCATTTTGATTACTCTTCAATGCCTCCAACGAGGCAAAGAATGAAGCCTTAATCGTCGGATTAAGACTCACCCTCTGACTCAAAATCTAGAACCTCCAAGCATTTTGTGACTTCCAGCTGGTGGTGAACCAATTCAGCAGAGACTACGAAGCAAGGGACGATCGAATGGAGGCTTACCTCAGAATCGTCCAAGACCTAGCAAAACGATTCAAGAAGTTTGAGCTTACAAGAATTTCTCGAGGAGAAAAACGTCCCAGCCGATGCACTGTTGGCCCTGGCATCGACATCCACCCCCGGAGAAAGACAAGTTGTTCTCGTGGAGTTCATAGAACAACCGAGCATCGACCCACTGCAAGTCGCCAACCTCATACAACAACCAGAAGGTGAAGAACTAACAACCAGCCCAAGAGAAGAATAGGGTTGCGATCGCGAGTGGATGGCCATGATACGAGCATACATCATGGACGGAGAAGTCCCGACAGAGAAGTGGGCCCACGCAGGCTAAAAGGCCAAGCCACTCGCTTCATTCTCCTCGACGGAAACGTCCAGAAGTGGAGACCATCCTTACCGTTAATGATTTGTGTGGAAAGAGAAGAGGCAAGAAGAATCATGGAGGAAGTCCATAGCGGATCATACGGGAATCATTCCAGAGTCAGAGCCCTTGCAATCAAGATCAAGCGGCACGGGCACTATTGGCCGACTATGATAAAAGTCTGTGAGAAGTTCTCCCTCATGTACGAAAAATGCCAGAGACACGCGCTAGTGATCCACCAGCCCGTAGGAGCGCTCTCGTCAATTTCCGCACCGTACCCATTCATGAGGTGGTCAATAGACATCTTGGGACCAGTGCAAAATTCGAAACAGAAGAGATTCTTACTCGTTCTGGCCGACTACTTCTCAAAGTGGGTCGAAGCAGAGTCTTATGCCGGTATTAAGGATGCCCAAGTGGAGCATTTTTTTTGGAAAACTATTATATGTAGACACGGAGTCCCATACGAGATTGTTACCAACAATGGCTCCCAATTCATCTCTTCTCGTCTCAGATGATTTTACGAGAAGTGGAAAATACGGCTAAGCAAATCAACACCACATTACCCGGAGGGTAACAGAAAGGCTGAAGCGGCCAACAAGACCATCGTTTATGGACTAAAGAAGCGCCTTGGCGAAAAGAAACGACAGTGGGCAGACGAGCATGAAGGAGTCTTACAGTCTCATCGCACGACCCCAAGGTGAGTAACCGGCGAAACACCGTTTGCACTGGTCTATGGCATTGAATGTGTCATCCCAGCAGAAGTGAACTTTCCCGTAGTCAGACAAAGAATCCTGTCCAGAAAACAATGCCTCAACCATCTGATGATGCTAGACGAGAACATCGAATGTAATGCATTTAAAGAAAGAGAGCTTAGCCAGAAAGGGTACTTTTACCACTTTCGTTGCAAAAAAGTGACATTGTGTGCTTGAGGGACTTTTTGTGGTCGAAATGATGAAAAAAACCCCTGTTTGAAAGTAACCAAAATATCTCTCTCTCTCTCTCTCTCTCTCTCTCTCTCTCTCTCTCTCTCTCTCACTCTCTCTCTTTCGCTCTCTCCTATCTCTCTCTCTCTCCGATCTCTGTCTCACTCTCTCTCAGATTTTGGGGAGAAAATGAAACGAAGAAGATCTGTTTTACAGATCTATATTTCAGATTTTTGAGGAAGATGAAACAAAGAAGATCTGTAAAACAGATCTACATAAAAGATGATATAAACGTGGACGTCCACAAATCTGAACGCCTATTGTATGTACGTACACCAACATATGTATGATACTTATAGGAGGAATGTGATAGTAATATAAGTATGGACGTACAGAGATATGAGGTATGTGTGTGAACGATGAACATAAAACTATTAAAGAGATTGTGTGTGCTGTTGAGAGTTAGAGTGGACGTCCATTGATCTGAACATATATGTTATGTACGTACACCAACATATATATGATACTTATACGAGGAAGGTGATAGTAGTGTGGATGTCCATATATATGAATATAAGGGATGATATGAACTATTAACATATATAAGTGTGGACGTACAGAGACATGAGGTATGTGTGTGAACGAGATGAACATAGAACTATTTAAGAGACAGTGAGTGCCGATGAAACCTTGTTGGGTGGATGTACATAAAATACGAAAATAAAATACAAACTTCGAAGTGAATGTACATGAACATGTGGTCGGATTTGTGTTGTACGGATCTGACCACAGCTTTGAAAGCTTCTTCTTCTTCTTCGACAGATTCTTCAGATCCAAAACCTCATTCTCTTCCTTTCTCTCTCTCTCTCTCTTGTTTTCTCTCTCTCTCTCTCTCTCTCTCTCTCTCTCTCTCTTTTTCTCTCTCTCTCNTCTCTCTCTTGTTCTCTCTCTCTCTCTCTCTCTCCCTCTTTCCCTCTCTCCCTCTCTCTCTTCTCCATCTCTCTCTCGGGACAAGTCTCGTTACTTAGAGGTTAAGGGTAAAAGAGGTATAGAAATTTGGATTGCTGGTCAGAAAGTCACCCTTCACACCAAAGTATGTTTTCTTGAAACATAAAGTTGAAAAAGTGTGCTCAAGGGTAATTATCTCTTAAAGAAATACTATCATTAGATAGCCCGAATCATTGTAAAACAGAACTATGACCTGACTTGATACCTATTTTTGGGGTACGTAGACAGCTCGTCTTTTGGCAAGTTCAGCTATTTTTTCCCTTAAAATTCACTCCCATAAAGTTAAGGGGGGGGAGGGTTTGTATACACTCCCATAAAATTCACAAAAATTCAACCATGGTTCAGCCTCTTGGCATACTTATCACCGTCTATTGCTGATCACAACGAGACGACTTATTAACCATGGTTTTTTCAACATCCCAAAACGGATACAAGTAGCGCACTATACAAATTTTCCGGACTAATATCAGAGTCGTAATGTGATCGGAAATGCACGAAGCGTCAGGACGATATTCTATTCTAGCTTATCTTCAGGAGCGTTCCGTAGATTGGGATATTACGGGGCGTAAACAGTGAAATAAGCTCGCCAGACCCAGTAAACGCCAACATGGAAAGCTGGTCTTAAACATCTCGTGACGATGTACCAAACAGGCTGTTGGGGTCAAAATCCCCTCCTCGAAGATTGATGAAACAAGAATCCAAGATCAAGATCAAACGGAACGTATCCCGAGCATGAACCGGACTAGGACAGCTGCCCACAAGGCATGGGCCGGCGGCCGGGACCTGGCCAGCCGCCCGGAACCTTCCCACGCACGGTCCGGCGGCTGGGATAAGGCCAGCCGCACGGAACCTCTCCCATGCACGGTCCGGCGGCTGGGATAAGGCCAGCCGCCCGGAACCTCTCCCATGCTCGGTCCGGCGGCCGGGACCTGGCCAGCCGCCCGGAACCTCTCCACGCACGGTCCGGCGGCCGGGACCTGGCCAGCCGCCCGGAACCTACCCACCAAGCTTGGCCCGGCGGCTGGGACGAGGCCAGCCGCCCATCNTGGCGGCTGGGACAAGGCCAGCCGCCCATCTCATCTCGAACACGGCCCCGGCGGCTGGGACAAGGCCAGCCGCCCATCTCAT